>JARJDV010000894.1:0-22680 GCA_030264675.1 Anaulacaspis nigra | reverse complement strand
TCTTGTTGTTGTTGTTGTTGTTGCCGTTGTTGTTTGTGCGTCATGAGAACAACAACGAAAATAAAGGGTCAAATGGCATAAAAGAGCAGCGACGCCGCAGGAGGGGGTGCGGAAATTGAGTAAGACGAAGCGTTTGATGAATTCACACCCTGTGTGGGAGGATTATGAGAATCGTATTAACCCGGTGACCCCCCATCATCAGGATGGTAGTAAATAGCAGCCAAAAGGTACTATCGACCCTGGGTTTCTTACGACTCACAAAACAACCCCCCATACGCTTCGTATCCTTCGTCCTGCGCGTGCACTGCCAAGGAATTTGCTGCAACGACGGCTGGATGATTTAAAGCCGTACAATATTAGCACCTCTAAGGAGCAGCAAACGCACACTTCCTTCCTTCCTTTGGAGCGCGCGCGCCGCGCTAACGACATCAAACGGCAAATGTACGCCACAATAATGCATGCCGTGATGGCAAAAATGTTTTATTGCCATCTTTCCAAGACGTCACGCTGCTCGCAATTTCCACGCGAACGCGAAAACTGTTTTTAATATTACATGAGGCGAACCGGCCGGAGATAGATATTTTATCTATAAATAGCCGTGCGGTAACAGGAACATGAAGAATGCGAATGCAACAAAATAACACTGAAAGTTAATTTTATTGCTATTGGATTAGCAGTAAATGGAACAATACACACGCTGAGCTTGAGCTATCTAGCTGATGGCTTGTTACAAAGGCATTTCCGGATTTTAAAGGCTCGAAATTGGAATTGCGAGTGAAGAAAAGCAATAAAAAGCACAATGATCTAATTGCCAATTGTGCCAATCGCGTCTTTTAGTAAATTCAATTTGCCCGATTTGAATCAAGATTATAATTACGATTGCAGCGATTTTCATTTCACGCTGGAGGTTTAGTGGATAATTGGCGCACAACTAAGGAGCGCAAAGCGATTTAATGTGCGCGCTCTCTCCTCTTTGGTCTTAAGGCGCGTTTTGTCAGTCTTTAGGGGCAAAACGTTTCTTCGTTTCACTCCATTTAGTTTTTACATTTTGTTCGTATATTTTCTTTGCGTCCTCTGCACTTACATTTCGCGCACAGTTAAATGCTCAATTATAATTAATGACAAGAAATATTTCTGTGCTTTCCTCGCGACTGCAATAAAAATAATGAAAAATAATAAAAACGCGATGGAAAATTTGTTTTATTCTTTGCAGTTTTGTTAAATTATCAAATGGTAAATTAGATTTCGTTACATGGCATAATAAAAAAATAATGAAATAAAAATGTAAGGGCTAATGTCCTGACGACTACTGGTGCTGTCGGTTACAGCAATAACGTAGTAGACAGAAATTAGCCTTGTAGATTTTAATTAATACCTCGGGAACTATATGACGAATCGAGATAGATCTTTTACAACCGCAAAGATAATTAAATTTATAATTCAATGTCATTCATTCAATAAATTATGTCTAATAGACTCTATATAATATCTCACGAAACTATCTCACCAAACAAACGTCAAGTTCGCATCTTTTTTATAATATCTTGGGAACTATAAGAGATATCCTAATATTTCTTTCTCTATCAGTAAAATGATTACATTTAGGATTCAATACTATTATTTCAATAATTATTTCCAATAGACTATATCTAATATCTCCGCGAACTTACAAAAAATATAGAAAAAATATATTTTTATTAATATATCGAGAACTATGATAGATATTGAAGTATTTCTTTTGTTATCAATAAGACGATTAAATTCACGATGCAATAGAGTTATTTCAATAAATTAGCTTTAATATACTATTTGTAATATGTCCCCAAACTTGGAATTTTTAAAAATATAGTTCAAACATCAAAGGTGTAAATTTTTAATAATATCTCGAAGACTTTAATGATTATCCAAATAATTATTGCAATGTCAGTAAAATGTTAAAATTTACGATTTAATACCATTATTTCAATAAATCATCTTTATTCGACTATTTGTAATATGTCCCCAAACTTGGAATATATAAAAATATACTTCAAATATCAATGGTGCATATATTTATTAATATCTCGAGAACTATAATGAATATCTAAATAATTCTTTCAGTATCAGTAAAATGATTAAATTTACGATGTAATACTCTTATTTCAATAAATTATCTCTAATAGACTATATCTGATCTCTTCCCAAACTCGGAATCTAAAGACTTGCATGCATATTTTCATTAATATCTCGAAAACTATAATACATATTCAAATATTTCTTTGAGTTATTCAATTACCTCATTAATTCAATACCTCACCACTAATAAACTATAAATTAAAATATATGAAAATAGACTTCGAAAGTAAGAGTGCATATTTTTAATAATATCTGATAAACGATAAAGTGTAACAATATAATTCTTTCATTTACAAAAAGACGATAAAAGTCCTGATAACACAGTATACACTCATTACATTTGCCTGAACAAGTTTTATGTAATAACCGCCCAAACATAAATTCAAACTTTCTGCAATAATAATAAATTAAATATAGCAACAACATGAACAGTTATAATATTATTGCATGCTCAATAACAATCTCAGTACTTTTGCATATTTGAGTTTCAGTTTGTGTTGCGCATAAACTTTTGGCAAGTTTGCCATCATTCAAACTAACATCAAAGATGCGTATTCTAGCCAAAAAAAACTGTAACAAAGTAAATTGAGTTATTTGTTTAGAACGTGGCGTGTTCGGCATGTCAGCATTTTTGCAAATAACGCCGTACATGCAGACATTATCATTGTATCCATCTTTCATCCAAAACACACACCATCTGCGTACATTTATTGTTACCGCACATTCGCATCTTCTCGCATCAAAATTTAATGTCAACAACTCAATTCAACTTGCAAAACTTGTGTTTATACATTCATGTTGTTATTGCGATGCAACTTTCATTACGTTACAACGTTTCATCTCACAATGACTTTTCGAAAAATATTTACGATCCTCTCGTCTTGCGCGCAAACGTAAATGCAGGTGAATAATAAATATTTTTAAAAGCATTTCGCATAAATGTACAACAGCGACGACGGACGTTTCGCTTTATGGCGCGTGTTGTCTTAAAGGTGCGCTGCCATGCGTATGTTATTTACTTAAGACGTCCAACGTCTCCGGGGAACAAACGCGCAAAAGTTGCTCGACTGAAGGATGAAGAAAACGAGGCGCAAATTTGCGAAATCTCAGCGGCGGCAGCTTAACGACTCGCAAAATATGTTCGCTCGCTCTCGCTGGGCTCTGAAATAGCAGCAAAGAAATGGAAATTGCTTTGGTTGCAATGTTGCTGCTTACGGTTTCGTGAGCAAACCGGCATACTTGAGGAACTGAACTGCAAACGCAAAACTGTAAACTATGCAAAAGTGTAAAATTTCTACTCTTCATTTAGGTCGTAATTTTGCTCACTTTCATTTAGCATACAAAGTATTTACCACCGCTCGCCGAGACAATATGTAACACTTTGTACGAGAGAGGAAACTAGGAATTTGAGTAAATATTGCATTAAACTAATGATGCGTCAGCATGAAAGAATGCAGAAATTAATCTTATTCAAGTTACTTAGTGGAATATTTTTTATGAGGGTAGCGCGCATTATTACGAGGTAATTAATTGGCCGGCTGCCGTTTACTCCCTCAAGGCACGTATTGTTCACCCTGCTGACAGTGGTGGTGGTGGCGGTAGTGCTGGTGGTGGTGTGCATTATCTCAATGGATAATTACGTACATTTTTAGCATTTTTTCTGCAGAGAGGAAACTTGTAACGAGAAGATTGGAAATTAGGCGAATTGGTTACATTCGCATTCAAGACGAGGCGAGCTGGAGGGCGGCGAAAGATGCGGACGACACGTGCGTTAACCGAGGGTGCGCCGCCGCCCAAGCAGAAGCAATTACGCTCCTAATCCAGTGGACGTTTTAATGAATTAAAGAGAAAACTCTCGCCTTCCAGACGCTGCCGCCGATGAGAATGGACTATGTCCAATTAAGCGCGCCGGCCACTTCGCGACGTCACCGAGCACAACTCGGTTCGCCCGCTCGGCATTCGAATAATGAGATGATATGGAGACGCTGATGTGACTCGACATTCTTCACGTTCACTGAATAATACTCTCCCAATGCAACTGGACTTTCACGAATGCATTGGATGATGATGATGATTATGAAAAGCATGCCAAATTCATAAATGAATTCGTCATGGCACAAATTCATTTCAAAATTACGAGAAAGTTTTACTATTTCCGTGAATTTTCCAAAAATACTTTTAATCAACGAAAATTCTAGGTACAACATGGATGCAACCTTTTGCCTCTCATTTAATGATCTTCCTCCTACGACTTTCTCCCATGTGAAATGAACAAACGGTCAAAGGATATGAAATTCATAAATATGAGGAAGTAAATATGATCACTTCCATTCTCTATGAGCGCATTGTAATTCAAAAATCAATTTCTGGTCGTCGTAGGTGGAAAGGCTCAGGCGGTTGATACAGAATTCAGCGACGCACTGTGCACGGAATGATGAACAAACGAACTCAAGTGCGGATCGATACTTTATTTGGCCTAAATATTCGAAAGGAATGAAATACGCGACGAGTCGACACTCACTTACAGCTAGTGTGCATGCACGTGTACATTCGTTCATGATTTATTCGCCGCCCATCGCACAGCGCGCGACTCCGCCAAGCGGCACAAATGACTGAATCACAAATTGCCCTCTTGTCAGCGCTCGACTGCAACTTTCTTCCGGCGTGGGCGCGAAAAAATTTCTCCGGTGACCCATTCGCCCACTTACTCTTTGTCCACGTTCTTCTGCGAACAGTCACCCTAACAAATTATGATAAAAACAACCCCCCAGCCATTCCTCAAGTTCAACTTCAAGTACCACCCCCTAACCGCTAGAGATTGATGGCAGTATTCGAGTTCACAATTAATTGCCAAAAAGGTGTCATTCACGCCACCCGGAAAACAACAATTACACTGCATGCACGTAGCGTCTCGATGTAGTTGAACGGTCGGATCACAAGAGGGTTGCTTCCAATTATAACTTTCCATTCAATTATTAATTAACAAAAATTTAATTATACGTGTCACATGTGCTTGCGCGCACGTAAAATCAACGTCCGCCCCGCTTGATGCTGTCAAACCGTTCAAACTATTGCGCCTTTGAAATTAAATTAAACACACATGCAATTTATAATATGAACGGATGTCAAAAACGAAACTTGCTTGCTGTTCGTAATTTGCTCTCGACGAGTATCATTTTATTTTCCAAGTGCATTCGCAATTGCACGAGGTAGCCCGTATAGAAGAACGAGCATATTATTCAATTAATGTTTCGCTTTTCTACGCTGTTTGCGTCGTTTTTCCAACGTGAAGGCCGAGTGAGTGTGTTTACTTTATTTAATTTTTCCAGTCGGTGGGGTTGGATGGGGAATTGATTAAAATGAAATACGAATTAAATAAAGCTTGATTTATACGTAGCGAGGAAAATTATTTTCTCGACGACGTAATTGAAGTCGAATTATTCAAAGAAAAATGTAGCTAGTTTTGCTTTTCTTTGTAATACAAATAAATTCTTGATAAAAGTTGAAATTAGAAAAACTTTGAACGAAAATAAAAATATATCCGGACTGCGACTGCAAAACTTTATCCCTGCAAACTAATAGGAAAGCAAGCATAGCAACAAATGCACGATGTGCTATTTAAACAAAACATCAATGTAATAATAGTGCGCACGGCGTACTTTTAACACACGGCTCATGTTTCTACAAATGCATTTCGAGCGTGTTGAGGGACGACGTATTTTCCCATCGAACTTTATTTATTACGTACGAAACTTTTCAGTTATCCGCGCGTTGCGCGTCGCCGTGTTTCCCACGACACGTTACGACACTGCTAAGTATAAGTCGAGGAAGATAAGTTGTATATGAGTTTTTCCAGAGCCGACGCATTACCGCTCAACTTTTCTTTTTCCTCGACGACAACGACGGCGACGGCGACGTCGACGCCAACCAAAAAAACATCAATAAATGTCATGCATTATAGCATCCGACCGGACAGCTCGTGAAATAATATTGAGTAATAGTTAAACATTTAACCCCTCCTACAGCCAAAACGCGCCCGGTAAAACGAAAATTTAATCAAAGGTCGAACGTAAACGCGATGCGCTCCAACGCTACAGTTAAATAATATATAACGTTAGTTTTTAATTAATTACAACTGGAGCACATGGATGCACATGTGCAGAATGCACAGGATGTGTAAACACGGCGGAAGCATTTAATTACGCTTCCCGTTTCTGTGCGCGAATTAAAATGCAAATTCGTCCTTGCTGCAGCGCTTTTCACGCCTCGCGAGCTTATTATAATATAAGCTTAGCTCATAAAGGTGCTGTGCGCACATCAATAAACCAGTCACGTGTCTCGGGCATTTCACAAATATAAATGCGAAAAACTCATTAGTGGATATATCAGCGTCGTACAACAATTAGGAGCGCGTTGTGCGCGTTGTTAAATGATTACAAACTATCGCCTAGTGAAACTACCCTCTTTAAAATAAAAGTGTGTACTCTCGGCCGTGAGAGGCGCGCACGAGATGAATGACAATGACTGTGGTCCTGGGGGTGCAACATGTTCTACTGCGAGTTTTCAAACCCCAGCGGGTGTTATTTGCGCGCGAATGTTTTTCATCACAATTTCTGCGCGCTTCGACATTGTGTTTTGCGCTTTACCGCTCGCGCCGCAACAGCTCATTCGAGCTTTGAGAGGCGTAAAGCAGTATAATGAATGCGTAACCGGACAGGAAAACCCACACGTTTCACCATTTCCGCCCAGCTTACAAGTTTGTCATTGATTCGCAACTTGCCTGCGGAATTAAGTTATCCACGTTACGTGTCGCAAGCTAAATTGCAAACCCTTCGTCGCATATTTTCGATTGTTTAAAATAACGAACAAGAGAATTTCTCAATCCTTCATTTAATCACATTTCCGCGAATTCATCTCGTTTAAATTGCGCGCGTATTTTAATTCTAAATAAATTTCATTGTATAGCATAATTAAATTTCCTCCTGGAAAAATTCACTTAAAACGAAACAGCTTGTGGAAAATGTTATTTTCTCCACTGCGCGTTTACTGTCTAGCGCAGTTTTTCATACTTATTAAGTAAGAGTAGAAGCAAATAAACGACCGTAAATGTCGGTAAACATCGGTAAAAGTCGATTAACTGCAAAAATTACCAAGGAATATTTAAAAATGTGCCACACAAGAAACTCCCTTTCAAGAGTACGTGGGTAAAACTAATCTAAAAGTTATTAAATAAAAATAATACGAAATCCGAACGAACACGATATATCACTTCAACTGTAATCCCAGAAAATTAATGCTTTTGTCGCGGCTGCAAGACAGGACGAAAAAGCGAAGTTGTCATTCGTGTCAGAAAGTTATCGACTGTTCAAGACAGCGACCATCTATTCCAAGACGAGCACATGAGAAAAAAATCACTGGTTCCATTACGGCAGCTCGTTGAATAAGTAACTAAATCAATCATTAAACAATTCACATGTTGCAAGACACACGAGCATTTCATGTCCCGATGAATTCCACGAACGACATGCGAACGACACAATAATAATGTAATAAAACGTAAAACAAAGACGCGCCGTGCGACAACAATGATACGACGCAGTCATATTCGTTGTTTCTCAAGAAGCGTTTAGTTCAAATATTGATCCGTACGTTGGGCTGATTCACGCATGTATGAATAAAATAAATTGAGCGAGTAAATTGATACGTAAATTGATTGTGAAACGCAATGCAACATGCTGGAGCTAATAACTTTTGTTTTAATTAAATTGTTGTGAAAAGTAGAAAATCCTGGAAAAGTATGCCGCGCGCTGTTCGCTACATAAACGTAAGCAAATATTCGGTGTTGGATACAAATATTATTGTTGTCGAAATGTTATTCATGAATGTTTTTCCGCACTGTTACAGATATAAATATATCTCCCTGCTGAACAATATATTCAATGGTTATCTGCTTGTCATAACAATGAAGTGGGTTACAGTGTTTTTATTATTTGCAACTTTTGTTGTAGCTTTTGGTTAGTTTTTCACCGAATTTAACTGGTGCGAAAAAAGTTAATTTAATCGAACGTTTTGCAGGCGACGATGATGAAACGATCAATGAATTGCAGGAAAGTCAAAACGAGCATGAAACTGAAAATCTGGAAAATGCTTCACCCTCAAAAGAGCATCCGGAAGATGGTGGATCACCACATGCGGAAATCGGGGGTGATCATGTATCAGAAAAAGTTGATTTTATCCTCACGAATCACAATGGTTCCGGACTGAGTTTCAACAAGGATAAGGACAAGTGGTTCTCGAATTTTGATTACACCTGTCGAACGGTGTACATTATTCCTGATTACCTCTGGGGCAAAAGTAAACTTTACCAACTAGTGATCCACGAATACATGCAGCTTGACGAACCGTATAACTTAATTTTTTGCGATTGGCCCACGGGTTATAACGCTGATTACATCCGAGCGGCGGAATCAGTGCGAGACGCAGGTGAAGAGATTGGACAACATATTATCAAGCTGTACGGCGAGGAGCAGAACGAGAAGACGATCGAGATTGTTGGCCACGGAATGGGCGCGCATATTGCAGGATGCGCCGGCCGCACCACGAGCAACCTGTTTGAAGTGGATGCAATCTACGGATTGAGCCCGCGTGGTCCGATCTTCGATGACTTATTAGATGAGTTCCGTTTGATTGCGACGGACGCAGCGAAAGTAATCTGCCTGCACACAATCAGGAGCGGTGTTGGTTCGTCGCTCGATTGCGGCAAATATGACTTTTACGCCAACAAAGCACAAAAACAACCAGGTATCATATACGAGTACGAAGGTAAACACAAGTCGGAGTCGTAGATCTATTCAGAATTCTATATTTATCAACGTTACAGGTTGTTACAGCTCAATACGGTCCGTGTTTTATTTCAAGGAAGCACTCTCTTCCGAGGGTTTTGTGGCGAAGGGTGCTCTGGGTTATCCGGTTACTCGATTCGGTCGAACCATGCCCAAGAATACACCGCAGGGAAAGTATTATTTTACAACAAATTCCAAACCACCCTATTGTCCCACGCAATCGTAATTTTAAGCATTTTTTTATCTAATATTTATTCTTATATTTTTGTTAAATATTTTAAAATTCATATTTCTTTGTCTTCCTCTAATAAAACCGTAAAGAAAGTTTAGTCAATAGACTTTATTTATAATGCAGCACAAAGGTTTTAAAAGTTTTGTTCGCGATTTCTATAAAATTTTGCTTGGCATATTTTATGAAACCCGATATTAGAATTAAACCATAAAATCTCATAATAAAACTCACTAAACCTAATAGATTTGGTCTTTTTTTCAACCCCAATTAATGTTATTAAAATGTAAAGTAAAAAATACAAAGTATTTAACTTTTTTTACACGTGCTTTGACGAAGTTTGACGGAGATTCACGACTCCCCATCGATTTTTTACAAAACCCGGAAGAAATACTAGTGTGAAAAAGTTTGTAATTTTTCATCCCTTATGAATGACAACTATAATCGACGCCATATTGAAATCAAACTTGACTAAACTTCAGCTCAATGTCTGTCACGCTTCAGGCTTTCAATAAAATTTGCGATTATACTGCGTCTCTCTTGTCGCAAACAAGCAAGCAATCAAAAGTAATTTTTGGCATGCAACACACGACGACGCCAAAGACAATGAAATCCCATCGCGTATGAGTATTACATTCGGCAGAAAGCCCAACTAACAAACCTATTATATCCAGGCCGAGCTTTTTCCGAGCGCAAACGCCAACGAAAAATAAATGATTTACATAATAAATCACGACTGATAAAGTCAGCTGTCAAATGCGTTAGGACGTAATTTGGAAGATATTAACAATTTGCATATTATATGTGTACGCACACAATATATTCATTTTTCAAGCCGGCAACGCCACCATTCTCAATCATACACCACAGCAGCGCAGATGTCATAAAACGTCGCTTGTTGATCCTTTTTTATATGATTGCCTCGGCACGTCTCCTGCCTACGTTTTTGCCTCTACCGCCACCGCTGCCGCCGCTGCCACCGTCGTTTTGCATCTCTGACAAAACATCGAAACACACACAAGGATGCGCGCGCGTTTGAAATAATCGCAAATGTTGTAGCGCGACGCGACGTGGTACGAAATTCCGAGAAGAATAAAAAATGAATTTCCAATTTCATCATTTTTCTCTTTCATCTTCGAACCGTAGCGAGCGCGTTTATTTTTTTTTACATCCAAATTCCAAATCTCTTGCAAACGCCTTACGTACTTTGAAATCTTCCTCGCTATGCGTTTTGAGGCGTCACTTAGCAGCTTAAGTAATTATAATTCCAAGCCAGCATCGATAAAAAAGCTCACAGCATGCTTGAAATGTATGAAAAATAGCAAATTAATTATTTACTTAGACATCCATTAGGCAATCTTGCTTTCTTGCTTTTTAACCTTTTTATCTTGTGCTATGCGCTGCTAATGAATGAATTATTTATGCCACTTTTTAAGGGTTGACTTTTCCGTCTGAATGACAAAGTTGTAGAGTTGTTAAAATATGGCGAAAAAATTACGATAAAGAAAGAACGAAAATTAATGAACATTAGTTGATTGCTTCAGTTACACATTGAATGAGTTCACTTTAAGAGTTCATGTTCCCTCCTGGTTGTTACACGTTTTATTCGATGAAATATGATTCGCACATCAATTGCAACGCTTTTATTACGCGCTCCACTCCACTCCACTCCACTCCAGCAGGCGGTTGAAAAAAGACATATATCAAAAAATTGAAGGAACTTGTGCAAAAATTTCAACATGCGAGGATGTCACAACCTTAAACGCGATAATAAATGATGATTCAAAGTTTCGCGTTGCAGGAGCAAGTTTCACATAACAGGCCAAAGTTAACAAGGCCATCTGTCACAAATACGTGACACGTGTGCGCGTGCGCGGGTGGGGGCGGTGAAAATTTGAGTACATTTTCCGAAAATGCGACATTTTCAACTGTTGCGCTTCTAGGTAGATGCGGTCACAGGCAATTGCGCAAAGTGTATGGTGAGTTCGAACACTTTACGCTCTTGACGAATTTCACGAAATTGTCTCATCCGCTAGCTATTTGCACGTAGATAATGGAAACCTTTACGAACGTAATGGACTCGAATTTCTCTGTGTCTTTATTTCGTTCGACACGTCCTAGTTTTCGAAAACTTTCAAGTCCTTGCACTACCCACCTACCCATCTACCTATATACGAATTGAATCAAATTCACTCGAAACTTTTTCCATCTTCTAAGAAAAATTGAAATATTTATTACGGTATATTTCCTTCTTCAGTTTTCATACACCTCGCGCCTGATAGTTTCCCCGAACGCTCGAGCGAAATTTTTTATGAGCTGACGGAATTTTCATCGCTTCTAGATTTTCCTTTTTCCAACGAGCACCTTAGGAAATCATTTAAAGTGCACCGAGATGAAGTAGAAGAAGAAGTCGTTCAATCGCCGAACGCATTAAATATATTTTTAAATTTTCAGCAAAGTATTAACGCAAACGACACACACACGCCAAGCGAACACATGTTCAACGCGTGTGGAAAAACGAATTCCCACTTTGCTGCGCATTGCCGTTGACGTCTTTCTCAATGTAATCAAACTGCGCGAAGGAAATGGCAAGACAAAGTGGAAAATGCGATTATGCGTAACGGCGTACCAGCGCTTAAGCGCGCGTTGTACGTGCTTTGCGAATGCGAAGTGAATGAAAGCCGCTGTTGCGATTTTATTTATAAGAACACAAACGCTATTTTCGAATGCAAGGGCGATGATCCGCCCGCGAATGCCGCTAAATTTAGTTGTGTTGTAATCAAACATGTTCGCTGTAATTATATTTACTGCATTTTACAAACAAGTTATGACGCCGCATTGCGTCCTCTTCTTTTTATTTCGAGTCGAGCGCGCGCTCCAACTCTACTTAAGTCACGTCGACGCGAATCATGTCGAAGCTAAGAAATGTGCTGCGAAACTCAACCAGACTTAATAGCCACTTATCTCTCAGAATTAAGTTAATATTTTATGACGTTATTCAACTATTTTTATAAAAGCTATAAAGCAAGTTTAAGTAAAGTTTCTCTCATCATGTTCATTTTTAATAGACCAAAACAAACATGTTGTGACGTTCGTTGAAAAATCTTTTTTTCTATTTAAAACTGACTTAATTTAAATCAAGACTGCCATAATTATTTTCTCATGGTGGTTATATTATTAGCTGCTAAGTATCCTTTTTTTTAAACACTTAAGTAGAAAGGATAACGTGTTGTTATTCGTCCATAATATTTTCCACCTCGTATTTAGAAGCGTGTGCAAATAGAAAATTTAAGTCAAGTTTCTATCATTATGTTCATTTTGATTATACTAAAACTAACTTGTTTCCTGAATTTTTTTCTATTAAAAACTTACTTAATTTAAGCCAAAACTTATCGTTGTTAGGAGACTTAAGTAAAAAGGATAACGTGTTGTTATTTACCCTCGTGTTCGGAAGCGCGTGCAAACAGACAATTTAAGTAAAGTTTCTGTCATTATGATCATTTTGACTAAGCTAAAACTAACTTCCTGTGACGTTGACATTTTTTCTATTAAAAACTGACTTAATTTAAGGCAAGACTGCCATAATTACTTTCGCATTATATTATTAGCTGCTAATTATCCTTTTTTTGAAAGACTTGAGTAAAAAGAATAACGTGTTATTATTCACCCTTATTATCTCCCACCCCGTGTTTCACTTATCATGATCATTTTTGCCTTTGAAAGACAAACAGGTTGTGATGTTTTCGATTTTTTTAATTTAAACTGACTTCATTTAAGCCAAGAGTGCCATAATAACTGCATTCGAATTATATTATTAGCTGCTAATTTGCCTCTCTAAGAGACTTAAATAAAAAGGATAACGTGTTGTTATTCGCCCTTATTATCTCCCACCCCGTGTCTCTCTTATCATTATCATTTTGACTATACTAAACCTAATATATTCTTATGTTTGCTGAATATTTTTTCTATTTAAAAATGACTTAATTTAAGCCAAAACTGACATAATTACTTTCCCATTACATTATTAGCTGCTAATTATCCCTTTTTAAGAGATTTAAGTAAAAAAGCATAACGATTAAGTATTCACCCTTATTATCTCCCACCCCGTGTTTCTCTTATCATTATCATTTTGACTATACTAAACCTAATATATTGTTACGTTTACTGAATAATTTTTCCATTTAAAAATGACTTAATTTAAGCCAAAAATGCCATAATTACTTTCCCATTACTTTATTAGCTGCTAATTGTCAATTTTAAGAAACTTACGTATAAAGGCTAACGTGTTGTTATTCACCCTTATTACCTCCCACCCTGTGTTTTTCTCAACATGATCATTTTTACCTTTCAAAAACAAACATTTTGTGATGTTTTCTAAATTATTTTCCCTTAAAATTGACTTAATTTAAGCCAGGACTGCCATAGGTAATTACTTTCGCATTATGTTATTAGTTGGTAATTATGCTTTTTTAAGAGACTTACGTAAAAAGGATAACGTGTTGTTTTTTTGGGAATAATGGAATTTATCTTGTTCATAATTACGCCAATAAAAAAAATTAGGCATTTCTTCCTTATTAGGTGGATGATAAATTAAGCGCGTAAAAGTAAACGCGTGAAATCCTTCAGACGAAATTAGTTTATCTCATCAGAATTGTTTTTAGTACTTTGAGTACGCTGTTTGGAGAGGAGTGCAAACAGCTGGAGAGAAAAACCTGAGTGAGTTTCCTTTCGCCTCGTAAGTCTGGCCGCTCTCCAGAGAAAGATTTATACGCGGCCAGCGTTGGGTCATTTATATTGCGTGCGAGGACTCGAGCCCTATTTCACTTCCGGCGACGCGCTTTTCTCCCTCATTTCACGCCTTTTGTTCGTACGTGGTGCGTCAAGAAAACAAACCGCGTATTCATGTATGATATTTACTTTTTTCGCTCGACGTCGGTCGTTTCGTGCTTTTCAGCACGCTCGGCGCTCTCGAGCACTGAAAGCAAAAGCATTGCGCGTTCTCTCTCGCTGTCTGCGCATCGTTTGTAACGCTCGCGCGCGCTACCGCAAATAAATAGATAACAAATTGACATTGAATGATAGCGCTTCAGACAAACAAGACGTATAAAAAAGAGGTAAAAGTGCCTTCATTTGCGCCCGCTCACCTAATAAACGCTGATGACTTAGTGCAAGGTGGCGGCTGATGCGTCCTCGACGTCTGCAGTCGAAGAGGCGCGTGAGGCGGCTGAATGACGCTGTCGTTGGCGCGATGCGCAAGAACATGATGACCATCGCAGCACACCCATCAGCCATCGCGTCGTAGTCGTCGTCGTGGGGGGCAGCGGCGCGGGACGGCGGCCAACTCCACCACCAGCAGCCGATCACATCAAACGCGCATTGAGTTACATGCCGCCCCCGCTCAAACGAAACACCTAAATGCACACAACAACACATCCAAATTCGAAACGCTGCTCGCTTCTTTTCTGTCCCACACTTTATAATTAGAAAACGTCAAAGCCACTGATTTATAGCCGATGATTTTTATATATTTTGTTACCGTTGAATAAAAACTCAAACTAATTAAAAGTTGAGCTCTTCACAAGGAAAAAACAAGGCAGCCAACAGCGAAAAAAACAAAAAACTTTGCAAGAAATGTTCAAACATTTAATCGCAATTGCTTGACGTGCATTCGTAGTTCAAACGCGTACGTAATTTTAATTAATTACAACTTTTCTCATTGCAATTTATACATTTCAATAAGCAAGCCGTGGGAATTAAACAATAAATCATGGCGTGGCGGGGGTGGCGCATGGATGTACGTACTAGTTGCTGCTTGAATTAGTTTTCCCCAGGTTGCAAACAGTTGTCTTACTCGCGCGGATTAAAAGCTGACTCTACCGCAAAATTTAATCCACTAAATACGTATATCGAAACGAGATTACACGCGAAATTTCAGCACTCGGCATTCATTCAGGCGCCGATAGTGGATTTCCAATTGAAATGGCGCTTATTGACTTTAATTAAAATGTCCAACCGGCCGTATTATAACCACCCCACAAAACATTAATATGTCCTAATAGCGCACGCATTCGATGAAAGTGCCGAAACGTGCCATCGTGCGAAAATTGCGTTTTTTGATTAATTATCATCAGCGCTGGCCAAAAACTCCAGACGCCGTCCAATTCCGAACGCGAAATAAAGCCATTACAAGTAATGTATTAAAATATTCCGACATATTCGAAATTCTAATATTTATTCAAATTATTCATACCGAATGAAAATTATAATTTCATTAACTTTTCTTACACTCTCGCATTAATCCTCATTTGCATTCATATTGTCGCACGCGTTTCTGTTTTATTTCAACTTATTTATTACATTACGACTTCTGCCAACAACAATTTTTTTTTCTGCATTAACGACGAGCGAAAACAACAGGGAAGTAAATTGCAAGTTAATGTAATTAATTAATCTAATTATAGCGTTCAATTTTTACTCGTTACGAATTTCTTTAATTACCAAATTAATTATTGGATGCCTTTTAATTGCATTATTCGTCCTTATTATCTCCCATCCCGGCTATTCGGAAGCGCGTGTAAATAAACAGGGCGCAGATTTACTTGTGTTGCAAAAAGGTTTGTTTGCGAAAAAATTGTTTAACAAATATTTGCTCCAGTATTCGCCGCTTTAAACGCATGAATAAACAAATTACTAATTAAAATAAGCCAGTTTCCTCAAAGTAATACAAATTTCACATTTCTCAAAAACTTGTAAAAGTTGCTATAAATACAAAATCAGGAATTTTTACCATCCAAAAACGAAACCAACTGAAACCTCTCAAAACAAGCCCCAACTTTTGTGATGGTTCAAACAAGAACACGCAGTGTGTCGCCGGAACGAAGAAGTAAGCCTTCAATTATGATTAAACAAACACAAACTCGATGCGACACAAGACGCGAGGTGTCTCCCGCAGGGACGCGGCCGTACAACGTCCCTCATCATTCCCAAGTCGACAGTTAGGACACAATAAACAATACGCGTTAATTAATTTAATTTCGTCGGGACGCAGTGGCACAAAACGTAAATACAATTAATGGAAATATTTTTGCACGACGTACGTGCGACCACGCGCGTCTCTTGTACATTTCATGTTTTTGTGGCGCACGGATTCGAATGTGTTTTGCCGTTAATCCTGTTTACTGACAGGGTCTAATCTACCCCTTAGGCCCGATAAATTATCCGCGCAGTCGCCAATGATGTCTTTCTTATTCTAATGGGCTGCAATACCTCGCCTAAAATAATATTTATTTTAGCACTCGAGCGGCGCAGTCGGAGAAATACGCGTAAATAAACCATCGTGTTATTGATTCTCATTCGAGCTCAGCTGATCAGCTGAAAGATTCAAAAAGGGGTGCACAAATGTCAAGTGTGCACTTTTTTCCAGTTATGATGGCTGCGGCCTCCGCAAAAAGTTAAATATTAAATTTTAATCCGAGCCGCTCCGCTTTATGCCTCTGCAGGATACGACTGGGGGCGGCATATTAAGCATGGGCGGGTGCGTTCAATTATTCACGCTGAATAGGCCTTCCGGTTGCGTACATTTCGCGGTGTACCACATCGCGTACCGAATACAACGCTGCCATTGTTATTGTTGTTTGTGATAACCCATGTGTTACACAAGTTATTGACTCAATTTGCGGTCGAATTTCGAGTTTTATGCGTATAACTTAATGTCCTAATGGAAGATGATGATTCTCATAAAATCGAAGCGATTTTATCATCTAAATATACACCCTAAAAATATGTTCGTTTACCAATTAATCTTAATTTGACCTATAAATGTCAAAACAATTTACATTATAATAATTAACCGCTTGAAATGTGTAGAGAACGTGAGCAGCTGTATTATTAATTAATTAAATTAGTTTAAAACAAGTAATATACGCGCAAAATAAAATTCAAAACCAGCGAAAATGTTCGCTGTACACGTGTATATAGCTAGACAATACGTTGGATGCGTATTTGGCTTAAATTTATTAATTATGTACGCACAAAATTACAAACCAGTTAAAGCAAACACGAGTCAAATTTCGACGCACTACTTGGATATGCCAATGCTGTGCGGCATACCGCAACAGAACAACAATGGTGGTGGTGGTGGTTGTTGCCGGTAGCCATTTGCGAATCGAACACACAGCCGCCCCCGAAACACGCAGGCGGCAGTGGCAGTAATAAAAATTAAGTGGAAATGAGTCATTAACAAATGCTGTGCGGCTGTGTTCATTTGCTGTGCGCTGACAATAAAAAGCTTACTTTAGTGCACATCGTATAACATGCACATTAAATATACATGTAATAATAATACACATGTTCCAATCTCAACACAACCACCACCGCCGTTGCCGCCGCCGCCGCCGCCACACGACATCATATATTTAATATTTATCAGTGGCGCTCAGCGCACGGCGTGAGATTACAATGTGATAAACTGATTTGTAATTTGAGCGGCGCGTAATGAATTTCTACATAATTTATGTAATGCGCAAATACACAAATATATATATTCCAACTACAAATTAGCTACGATATAAAAATCGTAATTGGGATTTAATCATTAAATTTCAATTCGGAATCGTCGTACACGGAAAAAGCATTTCCGCAATTGGAAATAAGTTCCAAAGTACCCAACAACTATCAAGTCATTAACGAACTAATGCGAAATTGCATGTTTATGGGCAACTCGTAGAAAAATCAATTAAACTTCACAGTCAAACTACCATCCAACTCACTGAAAAACAAATTACAACCCAATTCGAGCATTAAACTTTAAAGCACGTTGCATTAGCATCAAGTGATAACACTTTATAGCGCTGGACAGCTGGTTAATAATAAATTGCACGCCAATTTTGCACGTTTGAAAATTGGGAAAACTCGTCGAAACGAATCGGAAATAATTTAGATCGATGCACTTCCAATATAAGTGTCGATACGCTAGGTATTCATTGGACATTTCATAATTGACGATCACGCACGTTGGCTGCTGCAATTAGATGTCGATCATGATCGTTCAATCCGAGTGCTCACTCATTTATAGATTAGTGAATAATGCAAAAGATTTTCAAAGCGCCTGATTGAAACGTACGCAAATGTTACCTACGCTAATTTTATGTTCCAAACAATTTAACATTTTATCGCTTTCCAATGCAGTTATATCGCTATTTTTATATCGCCATGCATTATTTGATGATATTTTAATTTGAGTGTTCCCATTGTTGCAATAAAATTTTATATCGCTAGCGTACGTAACGCCCCAGCGAGCGCGTAATTTCATTTCGTTGGATTAATCGCAAAAGTCGTAAAATTTCATATTAAATTCAATTGCAATGAATTTATTATTTCATAGGAATTTAATTACGCATTTGTTAAAGTTCCGTTGCGTTCATAAAGTACGGCTGACAACCGGCAAATATCAAACGTGGAAAAGCAATCAAAAATTACTTGTAAATTACGTCGGGGGAAATAAGTATCAATTAAGGTCATACGCATAAAAAATTACTCGTGATTTAATCATAAATGAGCTAATTAAAAACGAATTCAAACTTTATCAGATTTTCTTCTATCAACTAAATAACATATTCCAAAGTTTCAACTACTTCTTCAGGTGTTTAGGTATTGTTCTTCAAGTTGTTGGCGCAAGTAAGTTTGACAAACGTGGATTATTCTATGAATGGTTATTTATGCTACAAAGTCTCTACAATTTTCATCTTCTCGTTCGCCATACGCGCACGCGGGACCCATAAAGAAATAAATATTAAATAAAGGTGTGCGGCATAATCAAAACTTTGTAACTTTCACTAACAGTGGCGCGCAAGAAAGAAGCAGTCTTAAGCCAGTCGACAAGTATCTCAAATAATTAATGAACTAATCTCGACGACTCGCAAAGTCAAACAACTTTGCATAAAGTATTCCGCAGAGTCTTTGTCTTTTCAATTCGAGCGCACAACTCACCCCTGCGATCGTATCGTATTTAAACGGAAACTTGTTCGTTTCGTTTCATCGCGCTGCTCTATTGACGCGAGCTATTACAGAATGTAAATCTATAGCTCGTCGATTACATGAAATATGCAAAGTTAATGCAGATTGCAAGAGAGGAGCGTGCCGAGAGTTTAGTTTAGTTTAGTTTCAACGTCGATCGAAAACGAGCACGTTAATGATGCACCACGTAGGAGCTGCTACTGCCATTTTGCGCTAATATGAGGAGGGTGCAGAGTCGCCGAGGATAATTAAAGCGTCGGAATTGTTGAGTGAATACTAACCTGAACCTAGGCCAGGATCGTCGAATGAGTGCATGGATGGATAATATCGCTCGGGGCTGCAAACTTGCAATTTAACAACCTGCACCTAATCATATTAGACGCATACCAATGCATTGTATTTGCGGCTGACGTAAAACTAAACAAAGTGTGCAAAAAGTACGAAGCAAAACCAAAACAAACCCCCTGGCGTTATTTTATTATTTCTTCGTTTTTACTTCTCTCCCTCGCTGTATGTATAATTGCATTTTCATTCTTGTGCAAATATTATATCCACGATAACTTTTTCACGCTGCATGCAGCTCGCCTGTTCCTTTGTAGTTTCTATTTTATTTCCCAACTTTAATTGCTAATTGAAAGTCAAATCCAAGTTTATAGAAAATTTACGACCTGCGCTATAGTTTTATTTCAAGTTGCACTGTAAATCCAGCAGCAAGTTTATTAAAGTTATAAAGTATGATTACATTGGATGACGCGAAAAACTTAAAAGTCGACTAGTTTTCTACTTTCGCCAAACTTACGCAACTCTTCATTCGAACGAGTCGTATATATTAGCGAAGATGTATTATGGCTAAAAACCCACTATTCTCTTTAGCTACTTGCGGTTCAAATAAATTTTAAACTTTGCGTATATTTCAACGTGCATTTACTGAAAGTGGAAACTTGTAAAATATGTAATTCAACTTATTTTATACACTTGAACATATTCCAAGAATTTAAGCAACCTAATCACTTATCATATTTCGCGGATCATATAACGCATCTAACGATTCAATTATACTTTTAGAATTTTTATACGAAAGTATTTTAAAGTATTTTTCCGATTATAATTCTTATTTATTCGTAATGTAACTCATACTAACAAGATTGAATTGTAAACAAAAAATATAAGTATACTAGTAGATTACAGAATATTCTTTAGGATGTATTTAGAATGTCTTAACGTAACATTATGTCCAAAAATTAGATTATTCCAATAATTTCGCATTTTAATAAATTTAAAGATATTTTAGGAAACCAATCAACTATAGTAATTAGCTGATAGAGAATTTAAATTAAAATCACTCCTACTGTTTTTGACATACATTTGGAAATAACATAAAATTTATGTTTGCATTAGAATCCCACTGAATAATAAATTATACGAACGAATTTCGTGGAAAATCAGTTCATCAATACTATTCACGAATTCCCCAGAAATAAATCATATTTGATATAAATACACAATGCATTTTCACAAGTTTTGTGCACTTTAAATAATTGAAAAAGATAATTCATAATTAACAAGGATGTCTACTATAAATATTTAACAACTTTTACATTAATTTTTACCGCCACGTCGTATAAACAATTAACAACTTTCGAGACGGCCATTTAATATGAACGCACAACGTAGAATCTTACTTTAAAACTGTACCTACCCCGAGAAAGAGCAGTTCAAGAACGCATAATAGCGCTCAATGAAAAATTAAACTTGGAAGCGCGCGCGCAAACTTTACGCAAGTATAATTTTGCAACGCTACTTAACGTCCAACTGTGCGGTTCGACTAAAATGTTAACATTATTTTGATTTATTCATTATTGCCTTCCCTCTAAGCGCACCCGCGACTTGCATCTCATGCCATTCACCATTGTCTAGTGCGCAATTAATTTCTTATTCAAACAGCGCAAAGAGCCGGGTAGCATTACATCCCCTACGAGAAACGGCAGAGGAGTCTTAAGCAATATTACATTAAATTGTATTCAACTGTTTCATATCGCTGCGAGCGTGTTTATTCAGAGCGCAAGTAGTAAACATCTTGTTTACCACTTGCATCAAACTCTTTTGAAGGTTTTATATTCGTCATAGAGAGATGAAATGAAGAAATAAAATGTTGTAAGCCTCACTATATAAAACCTAATTCTCTTCGACGAGTATTACCACCGACTTATGATAACCACAATGAGATATTAATATTTTAGTATCCCCCTTATTCAAATATCTCGTCAAAGTTCCAATCATCTTTTAATATTTAATTTCATCATTATACCTCATAATGTGTATACATTCAATGCAAAAGTAAAATAGTACGAAATAAACAGAGTTGACAGAAAAATTCGATCAGAAATCAAATGTGTTTTGGTCTCTCCAGCTGTGATGAAAAATAGAAAAGTTTATTTGCCATCCGAGTTGAAATGAAATCAATGGTATTATCCATTTGAGCCCAATTACGAGCCATTCTGTTCAATTATCGACCGCAATAAGCGCCAACAATACACGCGCAATAACTATTATTAGTTAAATTACTAAAACTGTACGATGGAATCTGATAGTACCTGCGTTCGCATTGCTGCGGAAAGTGGAACACCACACGGCGGCGTCCACTTATTATTGGAAATCTGTAATACGAATCACAAAGGGATTGCTCATAGTAGAGCGAACATATTATCATTAGAATAAAGCGGCAGCGGCGGCGGCGGTGGCGGCAACGGCAGCGAGGGGAAGGTATAATTTTATTGGAACGTAATAGTAGTGCGCCTGTCACTGCGATGCCCTTTCAGTTGGTCGCTCGCGTTCTGTCGTTGGAATGACAACATTAATATTTAATACGCCGCATTACTATACCTACCTACTACGTCGCACAGCGTATGATATGATAAATAATATTTTCTATATGCGAGAATAATGCTTTTATAGCCAAGCGGGCAACGAGTGTACACGAGAGAAAATTCTTCTCGTACACGACGCGTCGTGTGTGATGTGCGCGCGACCTGTTCATAGTGAAGCGAGCTACTTCATTCCTGCCGGCGAATGATAGCTAATAAAATACTTTTATATCGAATCATTCTACATTTATTGCCGCGCTGAAAAATAATAATGTTCAAACTCGTCGCGTATAAATAATAAATTAGCACTAAGAGTTTCTAAATCTATTTCATTCCGAGTTAAATTTATATTCATAGATTGACATTTAATGCAGGAAGCAATCTAATTCCATCTAAGCATCTAGCACTTATGGCCTTCTTATCTAACAACGATTAGTACACAGATAAATCTAGATAAAACAATAATTTTATGATCCGAAAAAATAAGTTATTTACCCTATTATCCCTCGAAAACCTATAGATACGTTTTCGAAAACAGAGCTCATAAATTTCCCAGAAATTTTCACTCGCTGCTAAGTGGAAACAATATATTTATAGCTTCAGTTCAATCAATTTC
>JARJDV010000891.1:0-10850 GCA_030264675.1 Anaulacaspis nigra | reverse complement strand
ATTTCAGTGCATATCACATAAAATGTTGAATGTTCTAGAATATCACATCACACAAAACATGAACGAAACATGAAGGAAGCATTCTGCTCTCGCATATCAGAAATTCAGTGGAAAAGCTTGTTTCGCATTCACGATAAAACTCATGCTGATTTTGTGGTAATTTGTGCAAGGCGGAAACTTTACGAAAACTAATATTGAACTCAAAATTTGCTTCCTGCTAATTTTCAGTACGCTTTCTGGGAGTACACATGATTTTCACAGTTTTCTCAGTGCGAGCAAGCCACAGGCTAAAACTTCAAACACGCGATTAGCAAAATGGTGATGCGTTTTCTATTTGAGGTCAGATGAATAAATATGCGTCGTTTCTTGGGTTAATTAACAAAAGTACGAACATAAATCCATTACAATAGAACAAGCGGTCGGAAAATCATTCGCTGGAAGGCGTCTTTATTACACATCCCCGGTCTTTTATGGCTGGAGGTGGCTTGGCTCCGGTGTTTGGTGTTTTATAGCCTCGAATGCCATTATTTTTGTTCGCTCGTTGTTTTTCTAGCGTTTACAATTTGCAATCAGATATTGTGCGCTATTACACGCGCGCGGAAGAAATAGATCAAAGCGTTTTCAGCGATGAGATTAAAGAGAAATTAATGGAATTTAATTAATTTCATGAGAATTGTTCTTATCGCCGTCGTCGTCTTTATGTTTATGGTACATTAGTTGTCCTACTTCGTTAGCACATAGATAAAAGAAAATCTTTGATCCAGATAACAGACGAAAGACTTAGCTCGCCATCCCGCGCGGTGAGGGTGAGGTGGGCCTGGAATAAATAGTGCGGAAAGTGCCGGCAGCACAAAGTTGAGAATTTCTTGTTCTTCTTCTCGCTGTGCTTCGAGGTTGCAAGACTCAATTCATTCATCGTGTATCAAGGGAATAATAATATGCGCTTAACTTTTCCGATACGATAATGGGGTGCGTGTCGAACGAAGGGCGGGTAGTCACTCGAAGAACTTAATTAGAAAGCGCACCCTTCCGGAAGACGCATTCAAACACAGTGGCGCGCAGTAATAAGATGATGATGACTTTGTTGTTTCCCCGGTTTTGAAAATTTGGTAACATGTGTGTTGGCAATTCGTACACGGTTTAATTGATTTTCTATCGGGATACGCGGCGTTACCTTTGTCTATTTTGGGCACATCCCCAGAATGCCAAAAAGGGAATAGCTCTGTGCGGAGTTTCCGGCGTTTTCCGGGAACGATGAATACATCAAGCGAAATGAAGGAAGAGCGAGCACTAAAGGAGAATGCGTTACGTTGATGGGGGTTGAAACACTTCCGGTCCTTATGGCCGGGTTATGCTGCGTACAACATGCAGCGCAAACGAAGCGTGAGCCATTTTTTCCGGGATTTGCAATCGCGTAAAATGTATACATAAATACATGAACATTTTTGGAATGTGGTGCGCATTTAAAATTCATTATTTATTCATATGTTCGACGAGCGAAAAATTGCTATTATGCCGAATGTCTGTTTGCTGGCACACAGCAAATCAAAATAATGCATAATATTTGCGTCCGGTAAAATAGACAAATCACAATGGCGTAGTTTTTATAAAAAATAAATTCATTCATGCATTCTACACCGGAATATTGACGCATCAGAAAAAATACAGTTGTCGGTGATATTAATTGTTTATATTCATTTTGTTTCCGAGTGCAATATGAATTTACTGCAAACAGCATTTGCATCAAATTGCGAATGGGATTTTAGGTTACTTTTTGTACCTTCGTCGGTTCGACTGGTGATGCTCGTAAATTCTGCGCATCCTCGCGCAAAGGATATTTTATTTATGAGGACACGTCCTGCTCTTTCTTTATCGCTGAAGAGGGGACGAAACCTAGAGGTGAAATAATGCTTTTGGTCCCTCTTGAAATAATTTCCTCGTTCGTCGTCGACGCCATCTTCTCGTTCATGAAACTAAAGTAAGCAAGACGTATGACTGCTACGAGGGTGTGTTGCTGATGTTTTTGCATACGGCGTCGCTGTTGCTACTGCTGCTTCTTCTGCGACACGACCGGAAAATGCTAATCATCAATTTGCATACAATTATTTAATGCATTTTATGTATCTCGTTTATTTATGCTCGCCGAGTTGTAAAATTTTATTGTGCATTCTGATTAATAATTTACAAGAGCTTTTTGCATAATTGACAAACGTAATGGCTCCGATGTTATCAACCGATGCACGTACCCTGGTTATCTGCTAAATCTGATACAGTGTGAAACGAAATACAATACTATTCGAGCTGCGTCAATTTCGTTATTGTAGTTTTACCCGTACGTGTTGAGTATCCAGCCACGTGGCTATGATATTTAAGTTTTATATGTTCTTCGCATAGTCGGTTCCGCGTGTTGTCCTTTCGGTAATTGTCACTTAGTTTCAGCGTCCGGATTTAATAGGATTTCAGTATTGCTGCGTTTTATTATTAGTGCCATTACGGTTATCAGCTAAACTCTTTCGTTGCTGGCAGAACACTGCACAATTAGTTTAGAAATTTTAAAACTTTTATGATGTATCGCTACAAATTATCAAGAGTGAAGAGATGAAATTGCATGACACCGCTTGCCATGCAAGTTTACGAAAACAACTTTCAAAAATTATCAATTTCCACAATTTTGCTACGAGCACTATTTGCATACGGGAGTTGTAAGTATTCATTCTTATTGAAAATGTTTTTCACTCGCCAGCACCAACAGTAAAGTTTTCGTTGAGTAAAATATTCATAACTTGCACTTGTTCACTTCTTGCGCGTTTTTTCTATTTGCATGAATACCTCGCGAGTCTATTGTACGCTCGGAATATTTTCCACCTACCTCAACATTTCTAAAGTTTAAAACTTTTCCTCCATTGGCGTGCGTGTCGCGCTAATACTGCAACCGGTTCGTGCTTGAACGGATGTTAGAGTATCTGTGACGGAACCCATTTCTGGATTTATGTACACTCGGCCGGGATTTCCTTCTTTTACCTCTTTTACTTGCTGTGTGCTTTTCCTGGCACGGCGCATTCGTGTCCCCGGACTGCAGCATTATTTTTCCGCGACGCGACATCGGACATAACCCACCCCTCGGACGACCCCATGATGCGCTTGTGTGGAAAAGGAGTCGCGTACCCTTAGGCTATCCTTTTGATACGTAGTGCGCCGGGTTTATTAAAAATTTTATTCAACCCTTTCATGCGGATTTATTAAGGCACGTTCGCTGCATTTAATTTGCGCCAACTTGAAGGAGAGATATTCGTTTGTCCTAAACGTGCTCTACACGAAATTGTAAATTTCCTCATGAGGCGGCATGCGTTTATACGGCGCTTCTTAACATTCAAATGTCACATTTTATTTCCGCTAACCTTTGGGCAAATAATGTTTAATTTTACGTGCTTTTTGCGTGCATGTTATGCGAGTCAACAACAGCGATGACAATCGTACGCAATTGTCATGACGGCATAAATATGTTATCCGTGCCAGCCGCCGCCACGGCTGCGCCAGTTTATTGCAATCATTTCGCCACCCCTTCGCAGTCGCCTCCGTGTGTGCGAATCTTGTTAAGTCAGCCAAATATTTGCAGATTGAATTTACCTTTTCTCTCGACGATATCGCATACTTTTATTGGAGTGTTTTTCACACAAGCTTCCAATTTACGCATTCAAATACATAAATTGCGCTTAATGCAATTTCAATACATTTCACTTCACTGCGGTATAAAAATATTTGTACTTTTTGTTATCCAAATCTTTATTTTATTTTCTCTTGCATTAATAGCCGCTTTAGTCTTGTTATTATTATTGACAAAAATGCAATGTCTGAAAGGAAAATATTTTGAAAGTCACTTTTATTGTGCGGTAAAGTGTTTAGTTTCAGAGTTGTTATCAAATCTTGATTCATCTGGATTATCTTTAGAACTCCTTCAATTAGCATCCCTTAGAAAGAACAAAATTTGACATTTATTTTTCGCTGCCGCATAGTTTGTTATCATATTTTTATCTCGAACAAACAAACAAACCCGCAATAGAAAAAGCCATCAAGCGAGTGTGCGACACAAGCGCGCAACGAACTCGAAATACGATCTTATCACTTGACTGTTTGTATCTGCAAAAGCCGCCTTTTCTCTGATTGTACGGATCCCGAGGGGATGAAAAAGTGTATTATGTACATACACCTAAAAAGGGCGCGCGCGCGCTAACAATCCACATTTACCTTCATGCGGGGGTTTTTCATGATTTTCCGTGTTGTGTTTTTTGTTATTTTATTTTTCGTTACGTTCATAATCCGCATTACGCTTTTCGGGACGACGGCAAACAACGACAAAATTTCGCGTGAGAAGAAATATCAACTTTGCCTGGGGCGCCAAATAACAGAAGCGCGCGTTACGTATTAATATTTTCATGGCGCGAGTGAGGATCACACGATCTTTGGCAAATAATGAAGGAAAAAACAGGATAAGGGAAGCGGCGCAACAAACTTTACTCAAAACGAGAACGAAATAAGCAACGAAGACACGACAAGACATAAAGCTTTCGTTACGAAGAGAGAATTTCGATACGTGCGCGGCTGTGCTAAATAATCGGCGAGCATCCAACAAGAAATATGCATTGGTTGCTTCGGCGGGTCGGAGGCGGCTGGACGGCCGGTCGGCTGTGTTAAGATCGCTCCCAATCTGATATTAACAGTTGAACGTGACGGGAATAAATTCGTGCGCAAACGTGGGATTTGCCATTGCAGTGTCGGCTCGTGCGGAGGTGTTGTAGGCATCGTCGGGCGGCGGTTGTGAAAAAGTGGTGAGGCGGCGAAGCATCTCTCACATATTTTATTCTCTTTCGTGTCCGCGCCGAGCCGTGTGCTGAAAATGATTAATTCAGACACGATGCGCACAAAATCGAAACGTGCGTTCCATGCTCGGACATAATACGATTCCAAATGAAATTTAATATTTAATTCAAATGCTCAAATTGCATTGGATTTGTTTTAAATGCAAGTTAATTATGCTATGCAATACTTTAGCCTCACTTCAAGCAAACAATTCAGCTAAAATCTGTTTGGTGTTTTCGGGAAGGAAATTGCGCCCAGGAAGCTAGTTGTAAATTTCATTAGAGGTCTTTTAGTGCAACCGTCGACCGGCCTGACCCTAAAGCGCTTAGCGGTGTTCGCCGCCACTGTTGTTGTTTGGGTTTTCCTCAAGTCGTCGTCGTTGGCGGCGGTGGCGGCTGCTGCACCTTTGCTTTTCTTGAAACATTACAAAACAAGAGGCCTAGCTTCGGTGCTATCGTCATTTGACGTGAAAATATTTACGCCGTTGCCGCGGACATAATTTGCGCGTGTAGCGGCAGCGGCTGGCGGCGGGTAGACCGCAATACAATGGCAACAATATCGCTGAGGACAGGCAAGGAATTTAATTAATTTCTTCATCGCCGAACTTGGACTATTTATTCATTATTCTCTTCTTCCATTTATAATTTCGAATCCCCACAAGTGAACCACAAATTATCTTTCATTTCCACGGGTGTTTTATATTATCGAAAAAATAATTTTGAGTCATTCCGGAGGATATTCCAAGACACTTTGTATATTACTGAATACATTTACGTCGGCAGAGAGGGCAGGAAAATATTTTGGTTGTCAGGGCGGTGGATAGAATGCAGGCGTAAGACGCGAGGATAAAAAGATGTTGGAAAATGAAAAAAGTCTGGTCCCTGGGCGGGATGGAAATGTAGATGCAATAATCGTAACTTTAAATAAACCCGATATGAATCGCCCTGCTTATTGCCATTTATATATACCGAGTATAGCATCTTGCCATGAATATATTATAATTTATTTTTTCGTTTCGCATCTCTTCACGGGAGAGCATTCAGGTTAAAGTTCGAAAAGCGTGGTGTGGTGGTGCAGTGGCGTGCCTCCCTTTGGGTAATGGTGAAATGTTGCTGAAAGTTAATCGAACTTGAAAAGTGTTACCAAAAAAGAATTTTGCGCTTGGAAATCTCACGTGTGGCAAAAAAATGAAAGTAAACAATGAGTGTATTGTTTTATTTAGTGTTATTTCACATTCACCACGCTGAAAAACAGCAGCATAGTGGCCGTTCCTATTTACGCAACACAGCTCCAACAAAGAGAAATAAATATCAATTTTAACAATTGCGGCCGCTGCGTACGTGTTGTCCATGTGCTTTAATAAGCGCAGCTTAATTGTTCGAACACGATGCGGAAAAATACTCGGAACAATGCAACAGCAATAATGTATTCGCACTACATCCACATCCACTGTACAATTGTTGTTTATTTGGGCTTTTATGCATTGTTTTCGCAAGTCGAATAATACGGTTTTATATTTATTTCATAAATATTTACGAAGTAGAGGATTTTCGGGGTTAAATGAAACTTTTGGCGAAAACTACACTTTATTTGGTTACGATATTGGTACTTTTTAAATCAAAATCTTTTTCACGTAACTGCAAATTTAAAGTCAGGGGCGGTAACAACGGCTCCATATATATGGACAACATAAATACTGGGTCCTGTGTTCTCCAAGCTCCGGGTACGGTAATGACCCGCGATGATATTTATCTCAGCCATTGACAGGTCTATTACTGAAACGTACACTTGCGCGAAAGCAACTTTGCACACAAACGGCGTTGAACAATAGGCAGGATAGTTAATGATCGATAGCAAATTATTTTTGGGCACGTAAATATTTAAGTTAATTTATGTGACATAATTTTGATTTATTGATATTCGCTTCAGCGCGCAATAATTGATGGATTACACTTCAGGGATGACTTAAAAATATTGTGCACTCGGTTGACTGAAAACCACCGCGCACAGACGGAATGCCTGTGATGGATGTAATTAGAGCATTTGTTTGCACAGCTTTGATATTCACTCATTACCTAATGCCAAACATGATAACGTAATACCCAATGAGTTGTTGTTGTTTCGAGTGATTAGTGCTCGGGCGCTGCAGCGCGCGTTTATTTGTCATTCCACCCTTCGCGTTCATTTAGCACTCAAATGCTTAATGTGATCATTTCCTACTCAGCATGACGCGAGACTCCATTACGCATCCCACATGCGAAACGAGTTTGCCGTCAAGTGTTTGGCGTTCTTGTAACTGGGTACCTTGCTACGTACTACACGCACGCGTTTGCAATACGAATTGGAATATTTCAGTTTAGAATATTGTGCTGCGCGCGAAGGATTTGCAAATGAAACGCTCTTGATTTACATGCGGCTTTGGCATGTATTCAATTGCAACGCGAGTCAGTCGCGAAGCGAGTAAGTTTTACGCGGGTTGAGTAGTGCAGGCGTGTTTCTCATTCTTAACGCAGACTTTGTGAGGAGGTCCCTATCGGGAATACGGGAAAGCCAAATAGGGCGGGAGGAGAGGAGATGGATAATGGATAAGATTGTGTGTCGCTTTTAAGAAACGCAATGCGCGCATATTCATATCGAAATGAAATCTGAAAATGTTCACCGGTCGTGCGGCAATGCGGATTTTCATCTCGTTTTTCAGCCGCAGAGAAAAGCGAGAAATACACTCACGATTCCGCCGTTGACGTTTTCGAAACGATAAAAAACATTTAATGATGTTTTAATGCTCTCGCCGAGTTGCCGGTTCGCCTTGATGTCATATTCAACAAGCGTCGTCTTTATTCCTTATTGAGCTTTTTCCCACTTTATAAACACACTCGAAACAAAATGAGGAGGAAAAGTAACGTATGAATAAAATGAATAATACACGAGGCAAAGATGAAACGTGGCGAGACATGGTGTCGGAAAATTATATCCTTGCAGCGCGACAAGCCCGCTTGTAATTTTCGCACCGCTGATTCTAGAGTTGCTCAGTTGAAATATAATTGCAGCCGTTGCCGTTTCACGTCCGGAATAATTATATTTAGTAATTGTAATTGCGGCGAATTTCCTTTCATTACATGCGACCGCACGCGCAGCACACAAAGTGCTAGGAAAACACGAAATTGCAATTGATTGAATGCGCTCCAGACGACAGACGAATAGTTGAGAGTGTGTCGAGTGGGCACTCATTTGCAACATGAAACTACACTCAATGGCGTTGATACGCTCGTAAATTTGTATTAAACAAGCGGTATTAACTTGACGTCTGAGGTGATGCAACTCAAATAACTGACGTGCACAAAGAGACCTTAAACGCAAAGTGTCCCTCCCTCGTCATTCGCGGACAAAGCAGCACGGCGTTTGCCAATTTCAGTTGCAACAATGAGAATTGCACTGACGTTTTGCGTACTTTCAAGAAAACCTTTATGAATTCAAAGTCGGAAAGTGGCAACTACAAATTGTTATTTATTGAATGCGTAAATTATTCAATTAGTATTTACGACGTGTCGTGACGTTTATAAATCACAGCGGGCCGAATGAAATATAAATTGAATAACATTTTAGTTGACCCTTGCAAAGGGCGCTTGAGGGCTGCTTCCTATTAGGCCGGCCAGGATCAAACTTGTGTGATTAATCACGCGCACAGCGTGTAATTAATTAATTATGAAATCACTGCGGTAGAATGCATATTTATGTTACACTGCAATATAACAAATTGGTTAAAGGATTCGAGGACAGAACCGCTTTTCTTCCGGATTAAATTTGATGAAGTTTGCACTTCTCGGCCATTTTGTGATAATGGGGTTTTGGAGATCAGCGATTTCGCGTATATCGATAAAAGTCACGTTCGAACTCAATTGCACATGCTTCTTGTCAGATTATTCTTCATGCGTTTGAGATTTTACGCTCGGTAAAGTATTTCGAAATTAGATAGGATACGAAAAATGCAATATTTGAAAGATTTAAGAAAAACGTCGCGTTTTATGTCAATATCAGGAGAAGGGTAGAAATGGACTTGAGACATTGACATCCATTGGGGTGTTGTACTTATTCACTACCGAAAGGAAGGAAAAACGAGCTGAGTAAATAAAGAAACGACGAACAATTGATCTGACTACAACGACGCGTCGTTCGATTCGCGAAATGCTTCGCGTTTAACTGATTGCTGGCCCCCCAAGAGCAATTCGTGCGCGCGGCCCTACACTTTATTGAAATTTGTAAGCTTTTCACAAGATTAGTTTCATCTGGTTCAAGAGTCATTCAGGTCTGCAGCGAATCCAAATAATAGATATCGATTTCGTATCATTCAATTTATCCGGTTGGCAAATAAACAAGCAAACGTTGAACGTTCTCAAGAACCGGCAGTGAACTGAACTGCTGAGCAAGATATTTTTGTCGATTACAACAAGTAGATTTCGCTCGTTATCCTTTTTGGCGTCTCGCGACGGAAACGGAGGAAGCAAAGCAATAAAATGTGTATTTATATACTTGAAGTCGTTATCGAATTTGCATTCCAGTCTGCGTGTGGCGTAATTACTGTTTTACGGCGCGTTAGGCCCGGGGGTGGCGGCCTTTTTTGGTAATCTGAACCTGTACGTGCAATCAATTTGCGATTTTACACTCGCCGCTTTCCTCTCGTTCGGTGTTGTTTTTCCACCTTGGATTACGCGACGGGTTGTGGGCATCTATGGACTGGAATTGAATATCAAACACCTACGGGGTGCGTGGTTTATAAAGGGACGTGACTGGGATGTTCTAGATGCACCACATTATTATTCATAAACTTTCCGATGACCGTTTGCGCACTATGTGAATTTAATTATGAATATTCAAGCAGTTTTTGATATTTCTTTTTCAACACCCTATTCTGACGCTACTAAAAATCAATTATGGTTTAAGTAAAGTTTTACATTTACTGCGTAACTTTTACGCTCACAGGCAGTTTTTGTATGCTTCGCGAAGGGGTTGCAAAGTTGGAAAAAGAGCAGAAAACAATTTGCGAATTACGCTTTTATGGCGAGTTTTAATACCAATAGTGGCAAAAACTACATGGTCGACTAACAACATATGATGCGGCTCGTTTTTATTAACTGTCAACGTAATACTTGCGCTCGCACAGGGTTGACAACGAAATAAATGTTGTTTGGTGAAAAATTACATTAATCGATCGGATAGCATCTTTTTACTCATAACCTGCATTGTGCGGTTTTTAGCGCGCAAAGACAAGATTAATTTTCGTGCGCAGCTTGCAACTATAAAACTTGCTATCAGCACGTTTATTACTTTGTTACATAATTTCATTTTATCCCGTTCGCTCGGCGTTTTCGCATATTGAAATTGACTGTAAAACATTTCTTTTTGTCAATGCTTGCAATCGGTTTTTATATGATTTTCCTCCACTTTTTATCGGTTTAGTATGCATTCAACGTATGTTTGCGGCGAAGCTCATTGTGAGTCCATTATAAGTTGGCTGGGTGTCTCTCATTGCATGAATGTGTTAGTAAATAGTAAAAGTTTGCCAACTTTTTGGCTCGTCAAAAATTCCCTTCGAGCGCCAAACGCTGGGATTTTCTGCTTATTTCGTGATACGCCACACTCGCGTCCATTAAAACTTTTTCGATAGGTGTGATTATCTCTCGACCAGCATTTCTCGTCCAGAAAAATAACAAGAAGGAGGAAAACATTCATGAATTGTAATTTCAAGTTTTTGGACGCGTACTTTGCGGCGAAAAATTAGTACAGTTTAAACAAACAAAAAGATTTTTATTAGGGTTTCGCGTAATAAAGATTTTATATCCTGACACTGAACTAAAAATTTGAAGAGGTGACCTTCTCACTGAAAGAGCGTGCCATGATAAATATTCCAAATGAAGAGATATAAAACATGGTTATCGCTCTTTGCGCGCAAGCAAATGTATTCCGAGATGTTTTCATATTTAATCGAGCTTTCCGTG
>JARJDV010000883.1:0-22256 GCA_030264675.1 Anaulacaspis nigra | reverse complement strand
ATGAAAAATTTGTGTAATATCGACGCAACGTGACGAAATTAGGGAAAAGTTTGCGACTTGATGAAGTCGTACGTTTCGTGCATGGATTAATTAAGTGCGCACACCGCACACACTCAAACGCGCTGACATTCTTTGCGTTCTGCCAACGGTGGTGGCGGCACAATGGGCCGGCTGCCTGCCAACACATTGCATCGTATCGTGCACGTGCCGTCGCCACCGCCGCCGTCGAGCAATGCGTTCCGGTCGCGTTCCTCTGCAATGAACCAGCAAAGACTGACAATATTTTAATTAATGAAAACTTTATGACTTCTCCCCTGCTGCCGCCGCCGTTGCCGCCACTCGTACTTCTCAAAGTCCCTAAGCGCGCACAATGAATACACTTGAGCTTCATTTCCTTTCATTTATTGCCTCTTATACAAGGTGTTTCATTAAACTTATTTATCAACAATTATGATTTAGGCATGCAATCAAAACTCTAACAAACTGCTGCATAAAAGTTTGCTTGCTTAATTGAGAACTCTTATAAAATTGAATGTTTAATTACGATGTTGAATTGCGCGGTGTATGAATATTAATTCAGCAAGTGAAATGTCTAAGACTGATTGCTTTTGAGGAAATAAGTATTGAATTGAAATTCAATTACGAATGCAAAACGCATTTGATCGCAATGCAGCAGCACAGAGTGCTACTGAATAATTAATTTATAATAACAAGTTGACTGTATAACTAGTTATATCATGCATAATTCCAACGTATTGAAATCACGCCAATTCCCATATCAGAAGCGCAACAACAGCGCAGCGCCAGCGCCTCAGCCGGCGGCAAAGCACACCGAGACAGATCATGAATGCAAATCGCAGCAGGCAGCAAGCAGTGACGCAGGCAATGCGAGAACGCGTGCGCATTGTTTACGTGCGCGCGATGTTTTGCTTGCTGTTTGTTACTCATCCGGAATCATCATCCGGCGCGCAGTTTGGCTTAATTGGGATCAGGTGTTGATTTAATTTCATCGTCAACAAGACTATTGCCACCTCTCTAGCAAGCAGACAGCTTTGAGCAAATAATCATTTATAAACGTTAAACACAATTAGAAGCACTCGACGATATTTGATGTCGTTTCCATTGCTCGAAATTAAAATGAAAATAATTCAAAGATCGAGTGTGAGCCGGCGGTGGCACGGACGCCCAATGCGCACAATGAAAGATGGGCAACATATTGCGTGCTGGACCAATAGGGTTGGAAAATTATTTTATGAGCCATCCGCGCACGTCCTGCAGGTGCAATTTATCCCTGCGCTTTCCGCTTAAACTGCACCTCTTGGTGCAATAATTTCCCAACTCGCCGCAATCTGTATTGCACTTGTAGGTATATTGTTAACCCAGATTCAAATGCCTCGCTCAGCGTATATTTTACGTCAGATATTTATGCAGCGCGCATGAAACAAAAAGCGGCTGGGGTGGATGATTTAAAAAATTCATAGCAAATAATTTGTGAAATTGCACAACAATTGAATATTCACGTACGCTTTGCACGAAATAACGCTATCAATGTGTGTAACGACCTAGTTTTAACTACAATAACAATTAGATTAAATTGCATTCGCTTTTGCACGCTCACAATGCACAAGCGGAACCAAACTGCTACTTTACGTCAATGTGGCCGCCGCCACTCGCGTGCCAGTGTGCGCGCGTGTATATTCAAAGCGTCAAAGTCTACTCGCGGCGTACACATGGATTTGTATTATCTGCTGTCATTGTGTGCGTGCGTGCGAAGCAAGCAAACCGCCTCCGTAATGACAAAGACTTATGAGGCTTTTAAGCTTTTCATTGTGCGCGCGCGCGCCCGAATCGCGTAAGTAACGAGTGAAACTATGCATTCAGCCATCAACAAAATGTGCATTTATGCATGTCGCAACACCACTACTAGCACCGCTGCCACCCACTCTGCCGTCGCCGCCGCGAATGCATTTCGTCGTCCTTAGTTGGAATTTCTCTGGCGGCGTGTTCGCTTTCACGTTTTGCGTTTGCGTTTCGAATCATTCTAATTAAGCATTCTCTTTGGTATTTATGCGTGTTTCATTTGCACATCAAGCGCTTTGCGTTATTAGTTATTATACATAGTGTTAGTGTTAGCTAACATTCAAATTTGGCCGATTTGTCGATGATATTCCGTACAAAGTAGGATTAAGTCGAGCGTTCGAATGAAAGCACATTTGACGCATTTGCGTCCCATTCTCAAGCCTTGCTAAAACGAGAAGAAGAACAGAACATTTTATCGAAGTGCATGAGATTTCCATTATTAAAATATAATATTGCATGGATTACTATATTTCATAAATTATTTTAATAAAAAAAAAGCGCAGCGCGCGAATGACGATTTTCGCACGCGCAGCTGCTGTGCGAATGCAAATCCAATGAAATTGAAATAAAAATTGTCGAGCGTGTGCGCTTATACGAGGCGGCAGTGGCGATGGTGGCGGCAGCGATGGTAATGGTGGCGATGACAACGACGACAGCGCAGCTAGTGTTGTGCGAAACGCTTTTCAATAGAATCGCGATGAGCTCACATGTCGTGCACTCATGCAATACGATTTCGTTTCGTTTTCGCATACATACAAATAAATAGCTAGCGAAGCAAAAGGGACGCATGAATTTTAAATGAAATGAAATTCTATACAAGCGCCATACGCGTGCATGCCAGCCAAGGCCCTCTTCTAATAAATGCGTTTTTCTTGTACTTTTCACCAAACGCCAAAGTTTATCCAGAGCGATTCGTGCATGTGTATGACTTGCACAACACAGCGGCGAAATTGCTGCCGTGGGGTGGCAGCGAGGCGCACGGGATGGCAATGCAGAAAAAAATACTGGATACAAAAATGTGCGCATAAGTATAACATGCATTGCGAATAGAATAAAGGGAGAGGGAGCGAGTGCAAAAAAAAACACAGAACTCAACTGAAAAAATACACAGCACAACCGAATGAATCTCTCCGGCTAAAGTTTAAATTTCCTTTTATACTACGTTATTTGCGTTTTTAGAAAAATTTCTCCATGATTAAAAATTGCATAAAGTACTTAATTAATTACTCATTGAGCACCGGAGAAAATTAAAATTTTATTTCATTATATCGTAAAATTAAACTCGTGTTGATTTTGTAACAAGTTTGTTATTTGCTTTTATTATAATTTAATTTAATGTGCAAAGCCGCGAAAATTTTATAAATAATAATAATATTACTCCGGAACGCGTGGTGTAAAACGTTAAAATTAATATTAAATAGAGTGCTAGGTATGAGAAAATGCATATGTTTCATCCGAGCATTAGAGCCGACGGTGTAGGAGGCGGCAATAACGATGCCATTACATTATTTCTACCGATGCTGAATCGATGTGTGTGATGTGTACGCGCGCCAGCGAACGACGCAATGCACAAGACGAGAAATTGCGAAAATTGCACTGAAATCAAATCGAAATGCACGTAACGTTTGCGATGCCGGCGCCGCTGGAGCGACCGCAGTCGCAGCCGCCTGCTAAGTTGACATTGATGGAAGCACTTTATGCACATTTTTCGCGGGCGCGCATCCTCATCTCGGTGCCATTTGCATCTCATCATATTTTCATACAACTACCGGCGCACGACATTGCCTGAATGCAATCATCAACGGCAAAACGCACATCCATTTCCTACACGTGTTGTGCGGCGGAGGCGGCAAATATTGAATGGCCATGATTGAATTCACTTCGCGCGTTTTATCATTCCATTGACATTGTATCGCGCCAGAATACGAAAAACGGCGGTTTTGTTTAGTTGCATAATTTTTGCGCGTGTCGCGAATCCTGCAGAAAACAAGCGGATTTTCCTTCAGTTGTTGCATGAATCTTTGCAAACAACGCACATGCAGGTGTTTGTTTATGCGCATGAGTAACTATGGTTGTGTTTACACTGCACGTATTCCTGTAGGATGCATCTAGATTTTCCTGTTTGCACTTCCTGTCGCGTGCGCGCATGTTTATAAAGTTTGCGACCTCCATGTTTATTTCTGTTTAGTTGTGAATAGGTAGGAAATGGAACTGGGTCTCGCTAAGACATTTTGCTTAATCATATAATATTTTTTAACGCGAATAATTTAAATTTCCAAGGCGCGCAATGAAAGTTAATGGCATTATCCTTATTCTCTGAAACGTCATAAGTGCGCAAATGAACAAAATATTATTACACTCATACGTTTGGAATGGCTGTGTGGGTGGAATGTTGAAATAGGTTGTGCGAAAATTGTTCACGTGCAAACGCGTGCAAGAATATGTGAACTTAAATAGTTTATAAATGGACGTGCGCCGCGTAAAATATTACGCTTTCAGAGAGCGCACACGCCACAGTATTATTTGCTGGTGACGGGGGTGGCTGAATGAATGTCACTCCCACGCACACACCATTCACGCTGTTTCCTTGCGATTCTTATTTTTACAATAAATCCTTATCTTCTCGCCGTTCTGCTCACTATAATATACTAACGCGATTGTTATTCCTCAAACAAAGGCGCACTAGCATAATAATATAAATATTACGATGGTATCCTTCGATTAAACAGACAATAAAATATATCAATAAATTAAATTTTAAAACGTACCCAATAACTCAAACGTAATTGCTGCCCGTTAGGTATAATTTACAGAAAGCATGTTATGTATTCAGCTTTTTCTAATTTTATTATGCTTGGAATTAATGCAAGTAAACTAATTTTACATATTCAGAAATTTAGTTAGCTGGCGTATAAGCATATTGCAAGTCATAAAAATGTCGTGAGCATCGCTGGTGCCGCCTCCCGGTTTGCATACACGTAGTACAGCAGTGGAAAACAGCGGCGAAGCGAGTGATGTGACAACATCAAAGAAGGAAAATAATGAGGGCGTATTTTAATTAAGATGCGGAGGGAGAGAGAGCCACGAAGGAGTTGCTCGGTGTGTTAGGAAAAGCACTACGGGGCGCATAGTGCGCGGCAGGAAGCCGTCTTTGCTGGCTGCATTTATTTGGAGCAAGTGCACACGACCGAAGGAGAAATAGCTGGCTCAATGTGGAAGCGAAAAGCATGTCTAGCCAGATGTAGAACCATTATTATTACAAGTTCGTTTCTAGTTGTTTCTACTTGTTACGAAAGTTGGGCAGCGCGCGTGAACCTGGCGGCGGCTACTACGTAGTGTACAACATTTCCGGGTTGCTCTCATTGCGTTTTCATGCTCAAATTTTCCCAATTACGTTTAATAATCATTCAAAACTAGCAAAGTTAAATAGTTGCTCTATTTTCAAAATATTAAATTTTCGAATGGTATCATAATTTACCTATGCCGATTAAACGACCCCTGGTGGATTGTTTGCAATCATATTAATGTCGATATTGTCTGCAGAAAAAAGAATGCAAATAAAACAAATCCATATTGGGTACTTATTCTTGGTGCCTCACTTACTGTTGGGCTTTACAACCTAGAAAGCGAATTATTAATAGTGCACAGTCTAATACAAATAAAATAAATTATCAATATAATTTTATTGGCACTTACGCATTTGCGCGAAAAGACTTAGTACACTTATTGCTTATGGAGCGAGTGCTCAGCGTGCATACTAAAATGAGAAAATGTTTGAAACGTGCAAAGGGCAAAAGGCAGCATACGCGCGCGCTGCTGTTGCCATAATGCATAACGCGCTTAACTCGACAAAACTTGGGCGTAATTATCCCGTTAACACTAATTCCTCCAGAAGAGCGCCCGCACCCGCTGTGTGCTGTGCCGCCTTTCCGGTCTCCAAGGCATGTGAGGCGGCACACAGCAGCGCACATGTTCTTACATCTGTGCCGGCTCGCTCCCGTTCACTTCCCGCTGCACGTGCAAAACTAAATGCAAGACGCGCGTTTACACCGCGACGGATTTGTATTCGCTGCCGGCGAATCCGGAAAATAAAACAAAATCCATTTGTACGTTTCCACATTTGCATTTATGCATTTGTATGCATTTTCCAGAAGAACTTTAAATTAAGGCAAACAAATGCAGGATCATATTACGCTTAGTATTTCTAATTAACCTAATTTTCAGATCTTAATAAATTATGTGTGTTTTTGAGTGCAAATATTTTCATCGCATTGAGAAATATTTTCTGCGACACTTGGTATACTCAACATGCATTTGTACTAATAGATAACAAGATGTTTTCATGTAATCTTGTTTAACTTCCGGTTTATAACCGTTTTGCAAGGATAATAAGGATTTCGAATACATTTATCAATTGTGCAACATGTACTTCATTTCCGCTGCTTATATTTTCGATTTTACATTTCGTAATTCCAGCTGAATTTGAAAGAAAATTAATCCTTTTTATAATTAAGGAAATGTTAGACAAATTTTGCTAATCCGAAATTCATGGTAACCTCAAAAAAGTTTTGCACCCCTTTAATAATGAAGCTGAAAGTTTCCTATTTCAGTGCGCGTATTAACTTACATATAACTCGGTTTCCTGCTCGCTGCTTAAACTAGTAAGAAAGACGCGGGCTTCCTGCATCTCTGCCACCCTCGCCGCCCACACTTTTCGCGTCTCATACCTTTTCTCATTTATTCGCTTCATTTCATCTGCCGCGCCTTTTTTCCTATTCCGCCAAAGGAGGATCGTGGCATGTGCGCAGCGGCGGCAGCGGCAGCAGCAGCGTGCATGAATGAAAAGCCAAACAGGAATTCGCCCCAGCGAATCGGCGGCAGTTGAACACCCATACAGCGCCGTTCGTGAAAAAGTATTACTTTAATTAAGTAACTCGATATTAAAAGGCTGAAAGAAAATTGGACGCGAATATAATAGGAGCACGTAGTGCTTCTGAATTAATTCAAATTGATTGGAATTTAAAGCAGAGTCGCCCGGCAGTGCTTTGCAAATGTATTCAAGAAGCAATTTATTATGGAATTCCACGAGCAAAGGCAAAAGCCCTTCACATTCCGATTGCACTCGTCTCTCGGTCGTCGTATTATAATATACGTATCTCTACGGGGTGTATTCTTATCACTCGATAGTTTATCACCGCAGCGGCCTAGCAGGGTGCAGGGGGGCGGCGGGATGCACATGCGGGAGTAGTAAAACTTCACCGGAAGAAAATGAATTTCCATTTTCATTGCCATGGCAACGAAGCCACTTCATATGTGCACACTTTATATTTCTATATTTCACACACGCACGTACTCTTTTTTCCACTTTCTCTCACTCGCGCTCGCGTTTGCGTTCGCTACTTTATACGTTCATCCCTCTAAGGGCACATAATAATAAGTAACGAATATGAATGTGCCAGCAGCATGCGCGCGTTCAACTTAAATTGTTGTAAAATAAATTTTTGTTTTGCGCTCATTCTACTTTATGAAATTTTGGTGCAAATTTGCAAAGTAAACTTTTAAATTATTCACCTCGCATTTCAATCAGTGTAACATTTCACGCTGCACGCTCGTATTTATTTATTGACGATGAAGTTTGAACAGGATTTCAATTAAATTTGCAGTTTTACGTAAAATTTGGGGCTTGCATTTTTTGTTGCGCGAGCCGCAAAAAAAAACGTGCAAAAGGTAAAAGCATTACCGCGATGGCATGAAAGCACAACCGCCGCCACCACCGCCGCAATTACGCAACAAATCTCTTATAATACCAGGCGCGAGCGCAATGTAACCATTTATTTTCGCACGCTGCCTACCGCCGCCTCCCTTCCCTCTCGTGCGCCACCTTTCGACTCAAATCTGGAGTAACTAGAGTAAATGCTTTACTTCCGACCGGAAACGCTGTCGAGCGGCAAGCGAAAGTGCCGTTATCTACACGCCCGCTCACACCACATATGTGATATCCAGGGATACATTTCGTACACCATTTACGCGACGCTAGTGTATCATAAAGATTTCAATGCGAAATCCACGAGGATTAAATTCTAATATGCGAATATCCGAATTGCATGAATAGATGGTAGGTACATATGGTGTACGTACCCGTACGACTCGTTTAGTTAGAGGGCGCTTGCTTACAGAGAGTGTCGGCAAAATATTTCGCACATTCGACGCGATAAGAAATCTCATTTTAAATTACGCTTCTTTCATATCAAATTTGAATTTTTATTTCTGTTAGGCAAAAGTTGGCGGGCGCGGGTGAAAAAGATTTTAACTTTATTTATTTATTCGCACTTTGCTCAACTGCATTTCGTATTTTTAGAAAAGTTTTATTTTTATGCTTGTTATACGTGTACATGGTGCTTGCGCGCATTTGATCGAAATGCATTCGAAGCAAATTCGCCCACAATGAAATTCGCTGTGGAGTTTCTTGCGCGCCGGCAGAGGCGAAGGAGGAAAACTCAGGAATTCAAGGAGGATTCGAGTCGATAGCCTTTGGCAGTACGAAACTTTGTGCGCTCCTCAATGATGCGAATGTCTCCACACGTTTCCGTATTTTTACTTCTTGTTCGAGCGCGCGCGCACGCGGTACTTGCGCGAAAAGGAAAAAATTCGCCAGACTTGTTGTACTTAGTTTGCTCCTCGCACACGCGGGACGAAGGCTCGCGCGCGCGTTCCTTCGTCAATAAAATGCTATAAATAGAGGAAGACACGTTCGCGAATGCCCGCCGGTTTGCCATTTAGTCCTGCAGCGCGGAAAAAGTTTTGCTTGGTAATTTCGTAATTGAATGCTGCACTCTTGGATGCGCGCGCTAAAAACGGAATTAGACGGCACACGCGCTACGATCACGCGTATGTGATCGCCGTAATAAGATTGACGTCGATTTATTCACTTATCCACTTGTTTTATTAATGCATGTTTGTCTGGAAGTCAATTTGCCAAACGAGTTTATAGATTTCGATTTGCAATTGAAATTGGCAATTGAATTTGCACGAACATTTTGCAAAGGACTGTACAATGTGCAATAAGTGGAGCTATTATGAAAATATAAGGTGAGCGAAGAATTATCCTTATCCTTTTTTTGACATGGCACTCGAAGGCAATCATTCCGGAAAGGATGGCGTAAAGAGGATACTATCAAAGTCGAGCAGCTCTGCTTCCGGTTGACCATCGTGTGCGATGTGTGGAGCAGCAGCAGCAGCAGAGACGAACGGGAATTCGTTCTATTGGATTGCGATTTCGACCAGTTTCGGGTTTTTGATGGCACAATCATTGCGTTACGTTTGATTCAATCGGCACTTTATATCATTGCGTTTTATTGAATTATTGTCCATGATTTTTACAAAATTATTCGACTAGAATTTTATATCGATTGAAATAATAAGGGCAAGGGTGCGAGTAGTTGGCGTGTAACGGTAATTGCGAGTTTGTTTAACAACTACGCTTGAGCGCACCAGTTATTTAATGGCTTTGACCGAGGCGCGCTGCAGACTCTTATAAATCATTAGATAAGCGCCTAGGCATTATGCGTCGTTCGAGACGTTGTTGGCGGACTGCTTCTTTTGTCCATGGCACACAGGACACACATGCTGAATCCTGAAACAGGCAACAGCTGAATGCAGTAATGCTATTCAATTTTAGCTGCTAGCTAGCGCATTTTGTGCTAGTGCTGAACGCCAGGATACTTTCGTCTCACAGTGTGCAAGACGAAACGAGCGGTGGCATGGAACGGGGGCAACACGATAGAATGAGCGGTGAATACAAGGCGGTAGTAAACGGAGGCGGCGAACAAGTTTCATGTTAATTGAATTACAACGGCTTCCTTACGGTACTTAATTAGGAATTGCCCACTTAGTGCTTCTTCGCTAAGAATTATTAGTTGTTGTTTATTTCAAATTTAAATAAACTTTTAAATTATTCAAGTTTATAAACTAACTACTTGACGCGTGGGATAGAATATCCTGCAAGATTTCCTCTTTCTTGAAGGAAAATTCATATGCATCGTGCATAATCATTTTTCAATTATTCAGAAATTATTTATTACTTTTGTTACAGGCGAAAGACCATTTCCTTGCAGTTGGGAGGGATGTGGAAAAAGATTTGCACGTTCCGACGAATTGGCACGACACACGCGTACTCATACCGGCGAAAAGAACTTTGCCTGTCCCGTATGCAACAAGAAATTCATGCGAAGTGACCATTTAAGGTGAGTGGTTTTATGAGTTATTTGCGCTCCACTTTATTTCAATCTGCGAAGTATTCGTACTTTAATAAGCCCGAATTTCTTAATTGCATGCATGCATTGGTATTAGTTAATTGCGCCATTATCTACACAAGTTGGCAACTGACTGAAGGAAAAGAAAGTTTAAAAGTGGAAATAACTTGGAATTTGTCTGAGACGCTGAATGAAATTTAAGTCACGTAAAATAATAATTCGCCGCGTCGTTTGCAAACATTTCAATTCTTTATTTCGCTTTGCGAAATTGGATAGTTTTGCGCTCTATGTAACTGTCACGAACTAACTTTCCGCCGCCGCCCCCTTTTTTTTCCGGCTTTACAGCGCCTTTCTCTTCTCTCTCCTGCCACTTATTGCATTTCAGTTTGGCTTATTCTTCTTCTTCTTCTTCTGCTTGTCGCGCTGCTTAAAGCGAGGCAGAAAAAACTGAAGAAAGAGACGCGCGTCCACTTCATGCAACATCATGAAGAATATTAAATTTCTCAACACGCGTCTCGCCACTAAAATTTAATCCTGCGCCGTTGCTGCCGCCGCCTCCTGCGCGCGGAAATTACAATTTTTACACGTTTCTCGCCATCCGCGGCGCGCGTCTTGCGTGCGAGTGCAAATTAGCGTCGTTAAAAGTGCACTGCGCGTCGTTGTTCGACTTTAACGGTCGTGTGGATGCGAAAGAGAAGCGCGAGGCGCCCAATATTTGCGGAGCAATAGAGAGAAGACGGCGGCGGCGCGATGTGGCGATGTGCTTTCGGAAAATGGGCGAAATTAATGCGCGCGAAATGGAAAACGAAGAAATGCCGGCGCTCTTAACGAATATATTATGCATTAACCGAAATCTAATTAAAATTCTCGACCGTTTGCAGTTTTGGCTCCCAGAATTTTGGATCCGCGCGAGCCGGTTTTATGCGCATATTTCTTCCACCGTTGTACGCGCCTCGCACGGCCGATGCCGAATACTGATTAGGAAGTTATTTTAAAATTGATTTTGCATTAATTCAACCTCGACGCCTTCGGCTAATTCGCGGCGTGCAAACGTTCGCCACTCTCTGTGTACGTGTGGGCGGCAGCGGCGGCGGCGGCGCTCGAGTTTGTATGAATTTGTTACACGATCTCGTCGAATGCAAACTGATTCAATGCGGTGTTAAGATTGCCCGCGGATATCGTTTGATTACTTTTCCTCTCTCCCCAAGGAGACTTTCGGTCCCAAGCGGTCTCTCTGACCGTCCGTTTTATCCTCGCAAGAGGATAATTGTATTTGCATATTTAGCTCTAATTAAAAATTAATCATAGTCATTATTTATTATTATCGAAAGCGAGTTTTAACGTGGAGAATTTTTATCGCGCAAAGTACCGCTTAGCGTGAAAATTATATTGACAGCTTTTCCGGTTTGTTGAGATAAAGCGCGTGGTAAACATATGGTGTTCATTTCTTTCGCGGCGAAACGAAGAAAACATTCACGCGACTCGCGCATTCCGAACGGAAGGAGCACACGATCATGAAAAGGAATGTTTTCCAATTTTATTATAATGAGACCTCATTTGCCGCTAACGGCCGCCATTATGATAAGAGATTCAATAAACCGGCGATGCTGTGCGCCGAAGAAGAGTGTGTCAGCCGCTTGTTGAATAAGTTTGGCAAATATATTGGCTCACCACCGCCACCATCGCCGCCGCCACCGCCGTCGATGACAACGCGCGCGCATGATTGCATCCGCACTCGAACGCCACACCACACCACACCACCCCACACACATAGATTCACACTCTTTCAGTCCGCGAGCGGCGCACAAACAAGAAAATGCCGTTCAAAGTGCTCGTTCGACCGTGCCGCTGGCGGCTGCTTTTGTTTTGCGCTTCGACGCCGCCGCCATCGCCAGTACCATACACAAATACACACACACGCGTGCGTGCGCGGGCGCGCATACATTCAAGTGTGAAGCTCATAATTTAAACGCGCGTATTTAAAGAGTCTAATATTAAATTTGGCGCGCGGCCGCCACCGGCAGGCAGGCTGGCGCAGGTTAAAGAGTTTGTTGTTCATCGCGCCGCTAGCGTCGCCCGCCCCTTCAAACGGTAAATGTGTAAAGTTTATTGCGCATTTGCATAATTTATTCGATGTCATACTTATTTTCATTTTGCCGCCGCCGTCGCCGTAGCCGCCGAAGAATTTCCTAACTAATTTACTATGTCTTCCGGCCAAGAGACGCGATACAAACGAGCCTGCCGCGCACTTTTTGCCGCCTCCCGTTTTGCGGACGTGATTTATATGCCGCACTATTAGAACGACAACTTTTCGTGACCTCCTCCTCCCTCCACTTCTTCTTCTTTAGCTTCTTGTTTCGTGCTTTACTTGCTCCTGTTCTTACACCTCCAAAAAACTCTTTTCAATTTGCCTCAATGCCGAATTTGAACAAAATTATTTTGGATTTTCTCGCGTTTTGCGTGGCGACGAACAATAATAGTGCCGCGCGTTTTTGTTGAAATTTGTCAAAAGCAGTCGGATAGATAACTAGCAAGGATGGAGGCAGGCATCGTCCTCATTAAATCCATCAGTGCGCATGTAATTAATTTCATCGTTGTTGCTGTCGCCAAGTTTTTCGCACCGAAAGTTGAAGGAGGCAACATTGTGTCATTGTCAGTGCGGAGAAAACTCATTTCCATCATGAGCTCGTTACGCTTTGTTCGCGTGGCTTTATGTCTTGCATTTGCTTGCCGCTGCTTATTATTATTGTTATTTACATTTATTTTTGCTGTTCTATTTTATAAGCAAGAAGAAGTTGCAATGAATGCACAATTGACAAAGCGGTGAATGCAACAACCGCGAAAAAACAACAACAACAAGAACCACCGACGAAAATATTGCATTTCCTATACGGGCACGCGTTTGCGTTCTATTAAGCTAATAGCTTCTTGCAATTGTTTCCTCTTCTTCTTGGCGTAATCGTAATGACAAAGCCAATTCACATAAAAATGTAAATACAATTACCGGAATTGTGTTTCCGACTTCTTTTTTTTTTTGTTGGGTTACAAACAAACTTACTTATTACATTATTGTTATTTATTCATCTCTCTCGGGTTTCGTTCGTGCGCTGCGCGCGCTCAGTAGTTTTTATTTGTGTTTTACTATAGATAGACGTGGAGTTGGATACTTTCCGGATTAGATTCGGTGATAAAATTAGCAAAATAAGTATTATTTCACGTTAACGAAATGAGAAAGATACACTTTGCTTGCTTGCCTCTCCGCCAGCGAGAAAGAAGTGCACGTTGTGAGAGCACCGGAAGCGAGCGCGCAAATAATATCTTTGGGGAAGTTTGATGAGGTCTTAACTCATGGGGGTGGCATGGCAGAATGTTTGTCTGCGCCTTCGCACACTTGTTTGCCGCCGCCGTCGTGTGCGCCGCGCGTAACGAAGAAACGCAATTCACTGATAATAAATTATGTTTGTTTTCGGTGGCGGCAGCGGCAGCGGCGGTGGCGGTGTTCTTGCGCAAAAGCAAATACCGCCCCGCGAATTAGCTGCACGCATGTGTGCCGAGCCGTCCCCGACGGGGTTGTTTATTAGACATGTGTGAATAAGACAATTAATCCGCCACTTAACGTCAAACACAAACTAATTTTCAAGGATTTTTAGCGAGCCCATTTACGGATCAATTAATTACGGTGCGGCATGCGAACGTGTATAAATAAATGATTGTGTCATTTTGCAGCAAACACGCCCGAAGACATCCAAACTTTGACCCATCCGTGCTGCGACAGCGACGAGCCCCCAATCGAGCATTTTCGATCAACTCGAGCGATGGGACGCCGTCGGACGTGCTGTCCGACTCGATGCCGAGCCCCTAATAACGGCACGGCGGCGGCGGCGGCGGCTCTGGCAGCGGCGCTTCAACAAAAGGGTAAGCGTAAAGAGGGCGCCAATGTATTAATTGACTTTTAATAGCACACGCGCCACACACAAACACACCGCCCCCCCGATACGATACGATTTGCATATGAAAAGATAGCGAAACATTCACCACTGGTTGAACGCGAACGTTTTGCATACTTTGAACAAAGCACACCATTCCCGAAAAATATTTGTTGCGCCATTCGCTGCTCTAATTACGACCCTTGGTAAACAAGCACGTAATACACACTCTTCTCCGCACACTCGAAGAGGGATTATTAAATTAAAAAGGGGTGTTGCAGGGACAAATCACTTGTTTTTCGGAGTGCGCGCATTCCACGAAACTGCGACATTCATTATTTTTGTTGGTCAATTAATAATATTTAGTAATTCTGTTGTTACGAAATTTGGCTCAATCACCCGCGCATGAAAATGACGAACGATATATTCATCCCTGAATTAATTATTAAGCAAAAACAATTACTTAAAACTTGTATATAATCATAGGATTAAGAGTTTTCTATTCGGTGAATTCGTTGCAAGATAAATAAATGCATGAATTGTGGAAGCAAAAAACGTATATAACTTATAGTAAAATCAAAACCAACTTGTTTTGTGTTTGCAATGCTAAAATGCAAGAAATCTAAAACGATAAGAGAATTAATTAACACTAATTAAATGAATTCCCTCATACGGTAACGTCGTAATATCTAAGCGTATTTGCCTACTTGTGAACTTCTTCATGCACAATAAACGTGAAACCGGAAACCAGACGAAGCAGACGCGGAAACGTAAACAATAACAATGCGCAAATGAATGTGAATATTAGAAAAATCATCATTAATACTACGAGCGAACTAATTACTTATTTGCATTTCTGAAACGGGCAAAACTGTTTAATTAACTATTCGTTTTGAAGTAATTAATCGACATTCGTTTCGTAGAAAAATGTAGTTGTTAGGCTCTTAACTCTTAAACTAACTAACTAACTATTAAGAGATTGACAATATATCGAAGGCAACCAAAATTTTTCACATTAAGAAACCAACCAAAACAATTATACTACTAATTAACTAACTAACTATCTAAGAAGTATTAATTAATGAGCTAAGAAAAGAGTTAAAGCTAACGAGAATTCAAATCCAAAGGCAAGCAGAACAACAGAAAATGCTTCATTCGTAGTGTTCTAGCACGTCGTGTATTTTCTTATCAAACTCTATCGTCTATTAAAACTATAAATATATTGAGCGATGTTTATAGATTTCCCTAGTTAGGAATTCCGAATCTCCAAAGAAGAAAGACGAAAAAAACTAACGCGCGATTACAATGAACACGATTAATTAATGCACCTCACGCTTCTCCAAACCAAGTATAATTAGAACAACAACGCATTATTCGATATAATTATGCATTCATCACTTGCCAGAGTGATTGTTTACTTCATTTACTGAAAACATATCAAACTATTCATACGTTATAATTGACCAAATTTGCGATGATTGACTTTTGCACAACTCAACGCTTTTCAATGCAGCATGCGCTAATTAGTCGATTACTAATTGATTTTCGGTCGATTCACAAAATTCGTCTCAAACGTAGCGCGTACGCAAATGCACAATCTTGACCAATTCGTAGCTAAACCAAAAATGAGAGAATCTAAAAACGGTGACGATTTAATGACACAAAAAAATGAGAGAAAACCTAAATGCACTCGGAGGAATTAGAATATTTTTATAAAGTCTCTTAAAAAAACGAACGCTTACTGTACCTTAACACTTAAACCCTTTAACATAATATTATGTATGTTCACATAATATAAACGTATCGTATTAAGAAGCAACAAGAAATTTTAAACAAATATGAATAAAAACGTAATGAAAAGTATATTATTATATATATATTATATTAAATGTTGAAACCAAAAAATATGCAGCGATAAAACAACTACCACTTACAATTTTACATAACATAACATAACATAACATAACATAACACAAAGATGAAGAAGGTAATATCAAACAATATATATAGACATACTAATCATATATGGATGTGTTTCGCTATAATGACATATTAATTAACTAATTACTAATCCATTAATACACTCACTCAAACACACAACAAGATGATGATGAATAGTAAGTTATGCATATTAATAGTGAGGAAACAAAGCAGTTGCAAAACATTAATTAATATTATAATATTATTGTAAATATTGTATATATATATAATCTATGATTATGTTATATCAAATGGTGAAGAAGTAACTAAAGCGAGAAAGAATTTATAAGGGTGAGAGAATGTGCTAAATGTTAACGTTTAATTAATATCCACGGGGAAAATATCCAAGAATTTATTTTTGTATGTTTAAACTCTTTTCGATTGGGCTTTGTTATTGCTATATTTCGAATGAATTTCGTCCATGTAATAATGATGTATTACGTCAACGTCCATCTTTCTAACAAATACCTCCAAAAATAAGTTGAGTAATAAGACAACTAAAGTTTACTTACTTTACAAAAGCATTTATTACGTACGAACGACTTGTTTGTAGTTTGTCTGCTATTTAAATATCCAAATTGTTATGTTGTTAACTTCTTTGTTATTTCAAAATTTGTTTGGCATGAAGTAACGAAGAAGTTAATGGTGGGACCATTAGATTACCCCTTCTAGAGGCTTTGCAATCAATTAAGTTACCAAAGCGAATAAACTACCAATCTAATTTCAACCCAAATTGTACATACAATAATTTAACAAACTACATACATGCAAATATATGTAGCAACAAAGAGAAAAAAGGAAATAATGTCGCTACTAAGTAAGATGAAGAGAAATTTATAACTAAACAAATAAAATATTTATAGATTGTTGGACACGTATACATATATTATAATCAAATCTATGAAATACAAATATATATAAACAAATATATGAATTAAAAAGGTAATTATTAACGATGCTAATGAACTATAATCAATAAACTCGTGCGCAGGCCCAATCAGTTACTGCGTATTAAAATAATATTGCGGCGTAAATGAGTGATGACAATGAATAAATATGGGTTCAGTAATACATAAATATCTCAACGGTAATTGAAAGCACTCATTAGGCGATGATGAGAAAAACAACAACAACAAGTAGCTAGCGCTGCTTTTCAAGTCACGCACTTCAATTAATTATACTGCGACAAAATACGATTCGTCATAAATCGCCAAAACTATACGAATATTGTTGATGATTAAAATTGAATTAAACTTAAACTAAACTAAAAATCTGAGACACAAACACATACGAACATTGTCATGTTATATACTAAAACGAAAGCAAACAATTGTCAAGTGTCACAAGAGTGAGCAAAGAAAGAAGATATTTTTAAGACGCATTATAATGTTTTACTTGTTTCTATCGATTCCATTCGGGTGCCAATATTTTAGCCCCCTCTATTGCTCAACTTTTGTGACACTCTACACCTTCTATAATACATACATAAAATATATTGATATGTTATGGGGTAGCATATTATATATTGAATTTGAAATATACATACGTGTGGTACAAATTATAAAGCAGTTGTACATTAAACAAATATTTTAAGTATATATATATTATATGACCGAATAAAATATTAAATCACTGAGTGTGTCGAAATTTTGCCGTAGAGAAACTTGTAGCGCTTAATTTGATATTATTTTTGAAGAGTGCCATTAACTTCTTCTTCCATTGGTTTACTAAAATGCGAATTCTTCTTGAAAGGGTTGTTAGCTTCAGTTGGAATCGTCATTCCGGGTACGTGTTGATTCGTACCAATATTTTTCATATGGGCGTATTGCCAAAATGTATTTGCCTGATTCTGGTATAATGGATATTTTTCATACAGCTGGAACCAAATTGATCAAGTCCCACAATCAATAAACCATCATGCCATTGTGTTTAGGATTCGAGGGGAATCGATTGAGTGTAAGGTGCAATGCAAGCAAAACGAATTACGAGCGGCGGGGAAATTCAGCAACCTGGAGAAGATGGGATAAGGAAATGCATTTCCTATTGTGATGAGCGCCGCAGCAGCAATTAATTGCAGGGCAATGTTTGGAGCGCAAATGAAGCTTTTGTGTTCGACGTGCGAGAAGCCGTTTGTAATCCGGACGCCATTGGGAATTGTGTGAAGCGAGAATGTTGAGGAATGCGGAAGAGGTAATAAAATTAGTAATCGTACCGAAATTTTATGAACTAATAACTTGAATTTAATATATATACCCCACTTGCAGCGCATGCTACGGCCAGATTCGAGAGCACTTAAAAATCACAATCACAAGAGACAGCTAGTAAGCTAGCAAGTTGGCGCAAGGAGGAAAAGTAAAAGACTAAGACGAAAAGAGCTGCTGGAGAAGCACTTTATAGGTAAGTCTCGTTGGCTCGTTGTTTAAATATTTACTTACATCGCGCGAGCGTGGCGGCGGCTTCGGTATGAAGCCGGGAATGGGACTACAATACGTTCCATCATAGGTGGTGATGTACTCCTCAACGGTGGGTTTCCCAGCGCGCTGCGCTACCGCCTCCATTTCGGCTTCATGCAGCATTTTATCCAGCAGTATTTTCGCTCGTCTGCCTGCAAATTCCACAAGAAATTAAACTCTTACAAAAACTTTGCACTGCGAAGAGAAGAGAAAAAATATAACACAGCGCAATCATCCGCCCTAAAGGTAAATTACACTGTAATATTTTTTACATTCGAATTAATGACTGGCAGAATGAACCTAAATGTATATGCGGCTGTTTGGGCACCGAAACAAGCCAAGAAAAATTAACAGGAAGTGAGAACCAACTGAAACCCATTGATGGGAAGCAATGCGGGCAAGGAAATAGGGAACGACTGCCAACTTTATAACTATTAACTTTACGATACCTGCACTTTATTGGCTCCCGTTCTGATACAGGGAGCAATCCAACAAATGAGCGAGGCGTCCCTGCCTCTTGCTATTTGGCGCATTTGCCTCAATAACATAAAAAATAAACTAACATATCACTGCGCGCAGCGTACGGAAACAAAGTGCACAAAGTTAATTGAAAATCGATACGCATTTGGCGGTTGGGGATGCGGAACGCGAGGATATAAAATGGAAATGATGAAAGTGCGTGGAAAGCGTGCTTTTTCCGGTTGTGCAACAAACACGCGGCCCTGATTTTCATTGGCTTCCTGCACTCTGCCGCTCCGGTATTGCATTCCATCATACTGCGCGCTAATGTTAAATTTTCCAAACGCACCACGCGAGGGTAATTAATATAAATTAACGATCGATTGCACTGTGCTCATGACAACGTGTAATTAATAATATTTTGCCGCCCTCACCGTGCACACATCGCTCACTCTTCGGCGTTCGCGTGCAGCTAAGCGGCGGCCTCATCTTTAATTAAGTTCTTGCTGTGTGCGTTCCGCGCTGGCTGCACATAATAATTAATAACTACGAAAACGAGTCAATTACTTAGTTATAACTTGCACCAGCAAATTGAAGTCTAAACTGTGCGAATTTAAAATCCCCAGTGCTTACTCGTTTTTTTGCGCAAAATGTTTTCTATGCACTGAACCTCCGGTCGTGAAAAAGCAGCCGAGCTTCGGGGACATTTTTATTTAAATATTTACGGGAGCCGCTATCCACTTTGCCGGCTTGCTACAACCGAATGCTCGAAAAGCGGAGGCATTTAGAGAGTTTGAACACCCAGGGGCGGCAACAACGAACGAATGAGCGCACGCTTAATCGGCCATAAAAACCAGACTCTCGATTACAGTACAAATAATCTATTGTAATCAATATTCGATTGAAATATTTACGACAGCAGACGCATTTATTTTTAATTCCGTATTGCAATGCACCCTTTACAATATCTGCATCTGTACTAAGACTATACGTGCCCAGACGATATTCTATTATGCATTTAATTGCCATTGTAAAACAACGTGTAAAGCACTAACAATAGATTTCAATTGTAGTGTGCACGGCGATTTATGCTACTCAACTAATAATGTTTGATTTTCAGACGCTTACCTATTACTGGAGAGTGTTTTTTTGGATACATAAATGACTCCTTCATCGTGGATAACTTTTCGGTTGCGTGGCCATCCTTGAGGATCCATTTGCGACTGTCACTCTTGTACTGTGGCGTCCAACAACGATCCTCTATGTCTACATCATCGTGGGTAATTTCTAGTTTACCATTTTCTTCTACTGCCGGACTTGGATTTTGATTAGGCGAATCCAATGAAGTATTCACATTTTCAGCGCTATGTGAATCCATCGTTTCAATACATATGACACAATGAGATAGCCTACAACGCTTTGTTGATCTGGTTACTTAGGTAATATTTAATCGATAATGTTTGCTTTGTTGTAGTACTAATCAACGCTGTAATATGTGAGTGGGCATCTATCCAGTTTCATGCTGCTATCTATTATAGAAGAAAACTTGCTAATGTATAACATTTGAACACTTGAATTTCGAATAAATTATGAACTGTGATAGTTGTTAGCAAGTTTGGCATAAAATGTTAGGGATTGCTTCCAATGTACCCGAGAAATATAAGTTTTAATTCTGCGACAGTAAGGATATTAATAGCGCCGATGAGTGAAGAGACACTTCCTCAGTAGCTGTGCGGTCTTTACGAAATATAACAAATAAATATAAGTATTAATTCCACTACAATAAGACAGTTAGTAGCGCAGTGTTAAGAAAATGGTCTTCTAAACGTGCCGCCCCGGGATCAAATCCGAAATTTTATTTAAATAAATATTCTGAAATGTTACGAATAAATTTTTAATTCGCCTGTAACAAGACGGTAAATAGTGCTGTGGTGAAACTCTTGTCTGGGGTGCGGTCCCGGGATCAAATCCTAGAGCTCGGAATTTTATATAAATAAATTTTCTGCAACATAGCAAATAAATATTAATTCTTGCGTAGTAAGACGATTAGTAGCGCAGTGGTAAAACACTTGCTAAATAACTGTACGGTCCCAGGTTCGAATCGCAGGGTCGGAAGTTTGTATTTAATAAACTTAAGTCTAGTTCAAATAAATTCCAATACTTGGTCATGCTTCGGGAGCCTATGCTCTAATGACGACAGAAACCCTGGACGATTTGTGTTTCGCCGGAGCGAACAAGGAATTGAAACCATTATTAAATAGCATCCTAGGGTATCGAACCCGAGACACTAAAACCATAGTCATAGGTCGTCGTACCACTAAGCTATGGAGCTGTTGCTGCAACAAGTTTGCTCTTGGTCTTACAGTTATATTGAGTTCGAATCTTGACTTAAAGCTGAATTACCGTTCTCGGGAAACGAACCCGGGTAACTCAGATCACCTCCATGGACCACAACCACTAGGCTGAGGAATCCTCCTCTACAGGCCAATACGATCTTGGCCTTATAGTCCTAATTTATTTGAATTTATAATAAAGCGTAAAATACTCGGGTATCGAACATTAATTAGAAGCCCAACTTACTTACCAACACAGACTAGGCTACTGCGTGCTTTTCCTAAAGCGTCTTCTCTGCTTATGATTAGCACCTTATAGCAACAATAGCAAAATTGAAACAAGTCTTGAAAATCTACTATTCAATTGCAGGTCTGATAGGATTTAAGATCTAAAAGTAGCAATCCGTGTGTGTGTTAGATAGTATTTGAAATACTATTTTATCTAACACTTGCAAAAGTAATATGTAAACTAATTAAATTCCTCTTTTTAATTGTTCATCGTCATATTGAAATAGATCATACACATCAAACCCTCTCTCTCTCTCACACACACGCGGGTGGCCACCCTTCAATCACACAATCACTGCAGTAATAAATTGCAAGACAGTCATATCTCTTCTATCCAAGTATTAATAGATAATTTTAAATAAATTAAATATCTATCACAATAATTCGATTAACAAAATTGCCTATTAACTCCTAAACAATCAAAGTACTAAAAAATATATCGCTCAAACAATTCCGCAATTATTTAACAGTTACTTTGTCGCCTTTCTCTTTACAACACTAGCTGTGAAACATTTGCACTTATGTGCAATTAAAATTTTGTTCTGAAATTCATCTTTTCAATTGCCTATTCCCCCAAGACAAATTTGTCGAATAATTGTTGTTAATAGTCGCATATTCGGCTATGAAAATACATTGCGTACGTACTTCTAATTAATTCATTGTTTAATACAGGGCTTCTTAAACTTTTTTATATAGCGACCCCCT
>JARJDV010000881.1:0-10479 GCA_030264675.1 Anaulacaspis nigra | reverse complement strand
TGATTGGGGTGGTTGCGCGCGATCTGTGTTGGTGCACACGTGCCCGCTGCGTGCTTTTTCGGGGGAGAAGCTCACACGCTCGCCTCTTGTCTATTGATCCATTTTGGCAATGCACACCTACAACGACGACGACGACGACGTGGTGGGCACGTCACTCACACACGCGGCGCGCAATGGAAGCGTGTGTAGCGCTTTTTGCCAACCCCTCTTTTGCGAAATAATAATGCTCGCCGGCAACAGCCCCTCTTCCCTAAACATTTATCTTCATGTGGAGCGCTGCCGTTGCTGCTGCCGCTGCTGCTGGTTTTTTGGCCCGCTCCACTGTCCGTGTGGCTTCTTCTTCCTTATTTCTTGTGTGGCTCGTGCGTTGCGCACCCTTTTGTAATAATACGCCGCCGAGCCCGCTTGCGTCTCACGGAAGAGGGAAGCAAGCCGCCGCCGCGTGCCAACAGGTCGATAACATTTGCAGGCGTGCATCTCCTGCTTGCTTGCTTGTTTGTTGGACAATGCTCTGGCTTGCGATAAACATAACCCCGAAAAGGGAAGCGCACGAAAGGCGGCGAATCGTGTGCGCCATTTACGGATGCGCGTTGTAATGCGTACCATAAGTGTCCACGTATTACGCGCCCTCATACATATAGGGTGTTTGAATGAGTCCCATGCAATTTTTGTCCGTTTTTTTTTTCATTTCGACTCTTATTGTTTAATGGTTGTTTGCATTTTGTTTTGTAGTACTGTAGTGTGTCTGAATCCATTGTGTCATTGTACTGATTTGTCGTTTTTTTTGTTTTGATGCATAGTACCGCCATTGGAGGCGGCGACGGAGTCACCGGTATGAGCAGCAACGGCATTCTGGAGCACGATATGCATGGTGCTTTGGTACCGATGAATGGAAGTCACTCTGGCTCGTCGGGGCGCAGCACGCCGAACAATGCATCCGATCCGGCGCCGGGCAAACTCTTCGTTGGCGGCCTCAGCTGGCAGACGTCCAGTGATAAGTTGCGCGAGTACTTTGGAATGTTTGGCGCTATCACGGACGTACTCATCATGAAGGATCCCGTCACACAGGTGATTGTCCTCTCTTTAGTCATTCAAAACTTTGAAATGCGGCATTGTTAACTATATTTCTTCGAACCCACTATGTGCTATCGGTTTTGCGAATGTATTTACTGCTGCATCATTTAACAATAACATAACTCATCTTCTTCTTCATTATCATTATCCTTTTCGTCATTGTCTGCCAACAGAGAAGTCGTGGGTTTGGATTCATCACGTTCTCGGATCCGACGAGCGTCGAAAACGTGCTCAAGGTGCCCATTCATACGTTGGACGGCAAGAAGATCGATCCGAAGCACGCGACGCCAAAGAACCGACCGAAGCAGCCGAACAAGACGAAGAAGATTTTCGTCGGTGGCGTGTCGCAAGACACATCGGCCGATGAGGTGCGCGCCTACTTTAATCAATTCGGCAAAGTGGAGGAGACCGTCATGCTGATGGATCAGCAGACGAAGCGCCATCGTGGATTTGGCTTTGTCACATTCGAGAATGAGGATATCGTGGATCGCGTCTGCGAGATTCACTTCCACACCATCAAGAACAAGAAGGTCGAGTGCAAGAAGGCGCAACCCAAGGAGGCGGTGCAGGCAAACGCGCAACTTTTGGGCAAACGTTTGATGCTTAGCGGTTTAGGCATGCGTATGGCTACGCCGGGCTCTGCCGCCGGTGCTATTGCCGCCGCAGCTGCGAATCCACTCGCTGTGGCGCAAGCACAAGCTCACGTTCAGGTGGCCGCTGCCGCCGCCGCCGCGGCGCAAGCACAGAATGCCGCCGGACTGGCTAGTTACGGGAAGTTGTTGGGTGCGTATCCGCCACTCGCCGCGTACAGGTACGCGCCGTATCCCATTCCGGGTGTGGGCACCACAGCCGCCACTGCAGCGACAGCTACAGCGCCGACACCAGCTACGGCCGCCGCCGCTCCAGCACTCGCGCCCCAAGTCACCAGTCCCTACCAGGGCTACAATCTGACCAACGTTGACATGTCGAGCTTCCAGGGCGTCGACTGGGGCTCCATGTACGGTATGGGCATGTACGTTTAGTTTGCTGCAAGCATACCATGCACCCCAAAGATTACAATGAGATTAAACCGTTAAGAGTTCTAGTGTTGATAAAAATTAATGTTTCATGTATTATAGAAACTGAAATTGCAAGACTTATATACATATATATTTGTGTTCCGATCATTTAACGAAGAAATGATGGCATTATGAAGTTCAGAATGTTGATTCAAATTGAGGAAGGTGAGGAAGGATATATTTACTAAAAGCACGCATGAAGAATGAAGCGGCAACCAAAAGGAGCAGAATACCATTTGCGCAAGACGCGAGTAGAGTTGATGATGATCATACAAGCAAGGACTTCCATTATTCAGACTCGGCGCTTTCGCTTACTGCATGAAAGTGGCGGCTTCGACGATGAAATTGTATTAAATTAACTTGAATTTGCTTGCAAATTGGTTGCAACTGATTACAATTAACGAATGAAGCTCATACATCTTGATTGATTTACACTTGAATCTTATACACTTTGTTGATGGAGATAAGTATTTAGCATTTAGCAATAACGACTCGCAATAAAGCAGTATTACTATTAAAAACTAATTAAAAGTATAGCGAAGCGGACACTCGTGTTCGGTTTCCTAAGAATGTCATGATTGATGCGCGCAGTTTACACATGTGTTTCTTTCACTTATTGTTTTTCAATCAATCATAGCCTCCACCACACACCATTTAGGTAGTAATTTATTTATTTGTCTAGTTTCTAGATTACGTGTGGCAATTAATTTATTGAAATTATTGTGTAAATTTTGCAAAAGGGAACGATTGATAACCTACTTACTTACTTACTTACTACTTATATATATATTGATATCATAATATACTTACTAGTGGAGAAGACGAAAAAATAACAAGAAACAAAACGGGCTGTGTGTGTATTATTAAAAGAATCTATTTCTTTTCTGTTCGTTTTCATGGCGGTTTTTAGCTACTAGTTAGGATGTTAGTAGAGTACAAGAAGACGAAAGACAAATAACAAATACAGGGCGTTATTTTAAATTACAATGGCAGCACATATTATTCTTGCGGACACGTCTCAATGAACGTAGATCTCATTTTACTCTTACATATATTTAGGAGCGAGTACACGCTGCAGTTGGCGAGAATGTACTTAAAACACACTAATAATTTAAGTTGAGCGTACTCGCGCGGTTTCGGTTTGAACACGACTTGCCCTTGTTGCATAATGTTTAAACTTTATAATACTAGTGCCTAAGACGACGTTAATGAATAATGCGAAAGTAACTGACGTGGACACAGCTAGCTGAAGGGATAATTAAAATGTCGGCGCGCAGAAGCTCATGAATCCCACAAGTTGAGAAGAAGCTTAAGTGAAGAGGAAAGGCAGTTTACTTAATAATTATTTATTGGTAGTTTATAGGACGACGATATACATGATATAAGCATAATAACTTGATGATAACTATGATATACCTTGTTAAATTAATATTTAATCTTAGTCTATACTCTAATGGCGTTTGTAAGGACTTCTCAGACTTACGAAAAACGAGCAAAGGCGAATAATAATAATCATGCATCAATATGAACAAAATCAATTCTATAAATAGCTCACTATTTTTAATTTCGAGAATCTCGTACAAGGATCATGTTTATTTAACTGGTACGCGAGTTGATTGTCAACCAAATTCATGGAACATTCCTAGAGGAAGATACATTAAACAAACACAGCACGAGTGTATGCGTTGAATCAGTGCGTGAATGTGTGATTTGCGGACCAAACCAAATTGTCAAACACATTACAAAGTCGCCTTTAAGTAGGAATGGAGCAATTGATATGAAGCTGGTTAAAAACGAAAACATTATGAGGTGGATGATGATGATTCAATTAAAACTAGGAATATTTGAAATAAGTTCGCAATACCAATCGACGGTACATGGCGTTTTGCTCAATCGACCTACTCGAATGTGATCTTTTCACTCTCTTCTAAGTAAAAATATGATGCATGTTAAGAGGAAAGGTTCTTACTCTTCTTACTTGCAAGTCAATAGTCGTTTCAATTAGTACACGTATAGACTCTTGTGTCACCTTCATTTTGGTATTGCGCGCGTATTCTCGAATATCCCATGCGTAAATATTTCAATGAGGAATTGTGCGCTATTGTGGCTCAATTTCAAATATTCGGAGCGTACGAATACAGCGCCATCATGTGATATACAAACATCCAATCGGCGTCGTTCTATTCATTTCAAACCTGCAATCAGTGCCAAACTTGAAGTAATCAACAAACACGAAAACCATCACTAAATTGTTATTGATTAGCATCTCGGCAAATAGCAAACAATAACAACAATAGTAATTACAACAGAAAGGACGACTTCGGTGTGCGCGTTTGCAATGTGTATATTATTTTAATCATAACGAGCGTATTAATAATTGTAATGTTAATCAACATTACGAATACTATTTAACCAGTGATGATGATTCTAGCTATATGAACACAGCAATAAAATTAGTTTTTTTTCGATTTATATGAATAATGAGTAAATTTGAAATGAAGTAATACATGAAGTATAATGAAGTTTTGCAATTTGATGAAGGAAATAAGTAAATTTACAAATTGGTCGGTATTTTTGTAAGTAAGATACACAAAATGTGATGATAGCGTTTTTGATTGATAATGATGGAGATATTTGATTGGCAGCAATTGGTAGCTATATCGCAGGTACATGACAAAAATGCGAGAAAAAAAAACGAACTTAAAATCATGCATATTTGATTCTCTTTTAAAACAATAAGCAATAATAGAACTCTACAACAAGGTTGTGCTGTTATTTTAAACAATGAAGTATTTCTTATTGAGTGGCGAATAAATTTTTTTCGACATTTGTTTCTCTCGTGTAGTTTACTAGCATATATGATGAATAAACTATATTTATGAATATAGAGAAAAGAAAATTGAAAAAAAAAGAATGCAACAGTGAACGAGTGCGACTCACTCAAAAATAATACAATAATATTAATAATAATAAATAATAATGATAATGAATAACACTTAAATTGATATGAAACTATATATTTAACGCAGGTAGGAGTAGTGATGTTGAGATAGCATTATTACTATCTATTAGTACAACAACAATATTAGTATTTTAAAAACAAAAACATAAAGATATAAACAAGAATTCAATAATGATGTTGTGTGTGCTGTGGACTCGACTTGACGATTAATTTTATCATTTGATTTCCTCTTTCTTTTTATTATTATTTTTATTACAACTAAATACAATTTTTTTACATAATAAATATTTTACCCTTACTTTTTTTTAGGGTATTTAGTTATAGTTGCGTAGTATATTGTAATTGTAAAATCAATACAAAGAGGGGATGTTCTAAGACTTTATTACATTTTAGTTGTTGTAAGATTCGTTTGAGTTAGTTTTAGCGTTTAATCTTGGTGTAATAGGGAGAAGAAGTGATTTTGAACTAAACATGACAATTGCTTGCATAATAATATTTGTGTGCGTAGATGTGCCTTTTAGCAACAATTTTTTGTTTGTTTTTTGGGTAGCGTTCTCTCAATGTGGCTTTCTATATATACATTATATTATAAATATTAATTAATATTTTTCCTTGAAACTAAACAAATATTTAGCAATGTAGTATTTTTTATATATTAGGCAAACTGATTTTGACTGATAGATTTAGTGGAACAAAATGTGTTATTGTCCTCAATATCATGATTATGATTATTGTGTATGTATTACTAATATCCAAACTAGCATTTTGCTGAAATGATAATCTACGCACACAAATTTTCTCCCTATTTTTACAAACACATCACTTTTACTTGTTTGTTTGGTATTTTCGAAAATCTATATTTACACGTTTAGTTGAGGTGTGAATGTCTCTTATACTACTTACATTGCTATTGTATGACTTAATACTACCACATGAAACCATATGAATAATGTAATTTGTGAACGAGTTGTTGATAAAGAAAACCTACTGACTTAACTTAGCCATTAAAGAAGAACTCTTACTATAATTACCATTGGTACATTCTATCCGTAGAACTTAGATTAGCAACTTATCTAGTTGGTAAGCGTTAACTGTACAAGAAGCAAATATTTCAAATAATACGATATTGTAGCTCTTGGTTAACCGTTTTTTGTAGCAATACAAAAGTAGAAAACATCCATATACTTTGCGCGAGTAAGAACGAGAGCGAACGTTTCAAGCCAAGTAGTCTTGTGCGAAAATGTTGTTGTTGTCTCAGAATTGCTAATTTGATTAAGTTGTGCATTACACACACTACTTCTAATTATTTTTTACACTTACAATTAACAACAAACAGGTTGTGTATATTATTACATTACATAGCTATTGCACTTGTGCAGTTTGTAAACCCTACTTAGTTTCGCTTACTTTATTTTAGATGTTTTATGCTGCACATGTGCAATAAGTAGACTTTGACTTTAACTCTACGAGTAATCTTACTAAATGTGTTTAATATAACTTTGCTGTATATTGATTACTATTATTATTACATCTAGAATTGATAATTCACACAACCAAATACAATTAGATTGTATGAGTTAAGATTTACACGTACTCACATACAGACACACACACACACGAACTTATTGAATTAATTCATTACTATAAAACTTAATGGCTTTTCATGTTTATTGGTAGTTGTTTCGCCAGCCGCCAAACGTGTCTCTCACCAAATAGAAGCATTTGTATTGAGTTGATTCTTGGCATTATTCAAACGAACTCTTGAATTACCTAATCGGAAATGGTTTGAGTGGTGTCAATAATAATAATAATCATAGGGTGGCTGCTATGCTATTATAGGCTGTTTGAAACTTAATTGTGTTTCCGTTTGGTTTTCTCTCTTATACACCACACGTTAATTTTGATTGTTTCCTTTTGATTTGGATTTTGTTGTGTGTGTTTGACTTTATACATATATACGAGTTTACATTAAATATTTGAAACGCTGAACCGTTGAACCGTAAAAGTAACTTGGTAGCTCTTAGATATATTAGTTGTATACTTTAATTATTATAAATTATCATAATTGTAAGTAATCTTTGTTGTAAGCGTATGTGTAATAGTAATTCAACTACTACATTGATTAATTACCTAAATCGTCATTATTATGATTGTTGTTGCGTGGCGAAAGCTGGTTTTGCGATTGTGTATTTGAACTTGGTTTAAATATTTGTGGTGGCTGGCAGCAGGTTAAACGCGAACAACAACAATATTAATAACCGAAACGATTTGATAAGCAATGCGAGATATTTTGCAATTTGCACCCTCTCTGTAGCGAGTAGAAATTGCTAATTAATTAATAATATACAACCAAACAACCCAAATAAAATGGATGAAAAATATACATAAAGCAAAAAATATTATGACGTAGTTTTGTGTCTCTTATAAACTTACTTCTTGTGTGGATTTACTGATCATATTTTATTATTGTTAATTATTTCTGTGTGTGTTTGTTTCTGATTTCTTGCAGCAGTACAAGCATAGAGTTGATGCGTTGGTTGGTTTTTAAAATTTGATTTGAATAATTGAGTAGTGTGTACATTATTTTCGTATTATTTTGTTGGGTGGTGAAATACTTTTGTTTACTACATTTATTGATCATGTTATCTCTGTTTTGGTTTTTAGCATTTCCATATTATACATATTGCAAATATCAATTAATATCTTGCAGGTTTGGCTGGCCTTCTATCACTTGTTGCCGGTAGTAGTGTCACACTAAAAAAAGTATGCTTCGCGTATTTGGATGGAGCGCTGCAGCATTTTTTCGTAGCGTAATAATAATTATTAATATTTTTGTGTGTATGATTGTTTTTTAGTCTCACTTCTTCTCCACCCCCAATTTGATAAAACTGTCACTCGTTTTGGTTCCACAGCGCATTGCCATCATGTTGTTGTCGTTGTTGTTTCTTGGACTTGTTTTAGGTGTAGCATGGATAATCCAAGCGTGCCTTAGCGATGCAGCTAGACACAAAAATAACGTAATGTGACAGGAGAGACGACCTCGAACAATTATAACAAACAAACCCCATATTACACACAACAAACACAACAAATTTTTTGACTGCTTTTACATGCAAATATCATCATACACACTTGACCTAAATTGTGTGCGCACACTTGAATCAAATGCGCAGCGCGACTGATTCGTTAACGATGAATTATTTGTCAAACCCCAGAACAAATCAAGACAAGACGTACACGAAATATGTGAATACTAATTACAAATCGATGCCTTGTGGTCTTCCTTAACAATTTTTTAACAATCTATATAGTATAACTTTCTATATTAGCGTGGAACACGTAGCGAAAAAGGAATAAAAGGATTGTAGTTCAACATTGTACTCCTCGTACCTTAAATATTACCACAGTGTATAGGTTTTAATCTAGTCGAAAACGATTCAAGACATATCCTTAATAATATTTTTAATTCTTGTAGACTTATTATTCAGACTTAAGTACGTTTTTATTCTTTGATCTCATTTCTTAAGTACAACCATTGAGTGCCAAATTAACATTACCCAAAGCATAGAGTACCAAGGTTTGTAACCAGAATATCATTAATTAATTACACACGTAAATATTGGACAATATACAGAGGAATCAAAAATAATTATATCTATACGGTAGTGATAGAAATTAAGGAGACAATGCAGAGTTTGTAGGTTCATTAACAAGTCAACTCATTGGTATATTGTTCCAGTGAGATTTCCTGTTCATGTTTCTTCAGAACGCACGTGTTAAAATGAATATTATTAAATTCTAAGAGAAATTACATATTGTACCTATGATGATATGTTATAATTGAATAAGATATGATGATAACTGGTAAAATCAATCAATTATAATTAGTGGATAATTTATTCTTTATTCGTATACATACTTGATATATTTATATTTCTATTGTGAATTAACTATATTGAAATTGGTAGATAATCGAGTGTTAGAACAGAGTTACCTATTATAGTAGATGATAGTTGTTAGAAACAAATAATGAGAGTATTAATTACATATAAGTCAAATACTGCTGGTTTTACTGACCAGCTAACGAAGCTAACAACGTTCAAGACCAATTTATTCATACCTATTTATGTACTAATCATATTCTAATATACATATGACTTCAATGATGGCTCCTTAATTCCTTTGAAATATTAGAACTTGACGGAGAGTCTTCTTCATTAGGTTTCCAATCCTTTGATGCTAAACTGGATTAGGTAAGTAATTCAAACTTATGAAGTGAATGTATGATTACTGTTTATTTTGCAGATATACAAATCAATATGATCTGAAGATATTTGAATATAGTGTCATGATGCCAATGTAAATAGATAATTTGTAAGTTAAATATGTTTTGATTAATGATAAGTTAAATCGTAAATTTATTTTAAAGGGTGAATATTGTGCCCGATGTAGTGTGTTCTACAATCCTAGTATTTATATACCAATACCTCGCTTTGCGTCGTTTCGTTTTGCGTTGTTTTCGAAGTTGCGTCGCTGCTTAATTAGTACTAATTTTCACTATGCGTCGCTAGATTTTCGAAGTTGCGTCGTTTTGGGTTCGACTTTTTAGTATTTCTCTTGTTTTCTAACAGAACATCTTAATTCACTTTGCGTCGCATTTATTGGGAACGTAATAACGACCTAAAGTGAGCTATGGGTCTAATTACTTTTACATATTTTGTGTTATTTCAAAAAATTGTCACCGAAACGCATTTTTCACTGAAAATTGAAAATTGGTGAATCGTTTTATCAAATACCATTTGTGATTTATTATAAAAATTGATATTTTTACTATAAAATGGATTTTAATTTTGGAATTGAGAAGAGATTGTATTTCCGATTTCGATTTCCGATTTTTTATCTAAAAAATGTACTTAAATTTAGCATGCGTATGCGTCTTATGGTGCAATATTGCGTCATTTTCAAAAATTAAATTTTAAGACATCATCTACTCAATTAATCGTCTGTATCAAGATTTATCGATATTTTTTGTGTAGAAAGGAATATTGCTAATATGAGTTGTTAACAAGAAACTAAACTTATAATCTGAAAATTACTTTAAAATACATTCTTCAGAAAATCGTCTTTGTCTTAAGAAATTGTCTTATGACGTCTTATGAAAAGATAAAATTTTCTTAGAAATTAAAGTTGAAAAATGATAAAAACAATTCGACATTATTGTTATTTGCGATGCTCCGGATCTTATTTCGAGAAATGGGCGAATTTCCTAATTAATTATGATCGATCCAATGTATTAATTATAAGCCATTAATACACTTGCCCCGTGGATGTACTTATATTTTGTTGATTAACAAATTACAACTTGAGGAAGTTTACTTAAGTTTG
>JARJDV010000879.1:0-63795 GCA_030264675.1 Anaulacaspis nigra | reverse complement strand
TCTTTGTACACTAACTCGAATCACAGATTGGCCTGTTTCAACCTCAGTAAATATTCCGCTTATTGTATTAAATTCCGACATATTGCTATTATTAGCTAAATATTGGAACGAAAAAGATCACAAAATGAAAAATTGAAACTAATTGACTACGCACAAGTTTTGAATCAGAATTCCAATATGGAAGCGTAACGATGACGCTAAGTGACAAGCCAACTTGTATTTTAGATGTAGATGTCACCGCTGTTTAGAAATTTCTAATATGAAATTAATCTATCACTTTATTGACGTTGTCTATTACAATTTAGCAGAATTGATTAATTTCATCAAATAAAATGATTGTAGGTATATCATTTAATAACTGGATTAGTTAGTTACATATGCTTATACAAGGTGCATATCTGGTGATATAGCAGGGAATTAATTGGAGTTTGAGGGGGAAAAATTCATCACCGTCAATTTTTTTGGCGGTTGGTAACTGCAATATGCGCTGAATGTGGTTGATTTATTTGGTGATTTTGGTACTTTGGTGATTTTAGTATTTTACCAGCCTTTAGTAGCATCATCGTTCAGTATCCATTTTGAAACTCTCGTTCTACCATTGTGTACAGTAACGTGCGTGCGTTTAGAGCATCCTACATTTTCATACTCTCCTATTAATATTTCAAAGTAAGAAGGTGCAATGGCAGACGCTGAACTAATTATTAATATTTTAAACCAAGCTAATATCAACATTGATACGCATGATAAAGGTATTAATACATTATTAAAAATTTTGGCTAAAAGGGTAAGAACGCATTGTTAAACTACATTTCACACTTCATATGCAAACTATGTTCTTTTAGAACTTTTATGATTATACGGAACTGTTTCATCTCTGTGTGTACTCGTTCTTGCAAGTTAATTACCAAGTTGAGAATGACTATATAGATAGATTTCTGATTTTTATATCGAGATTTTGTGAGGCCGCGCAGGAAGAATATACCACCTCAATTGAGTCGGAGACAGATGCCCCGTTTGTAAAATGCATACTATTATTCTTAACTCAGGTAACATTTAACAATTTGCATTAAACCAAAATACTTGCGTTTTTCTTTTGATAGATGACTTATTCTGGATCGCTATCAATTCGAATTAGATCTTGCCAATTTCTAGCCAATATTTGTTTTACAGTACAGGCGCAAAATTTTACAAGTGGTTTGCGCGAAATTGCACAGAATGTGTTGGTAGGAGCATTGGAGGTATAGAGAAATGGGAAAAGTAGTGTGTTTTCTGCATTAATATATATTTCAGGATTTATATCCGCATGTTCGTGGGCAAGCTGTCCTTGCCCTTTTAACGTTCCAAGATGGAGGACGTTGGAATTCATGTTCAGTTGCTGAGGCAATATCTGAACTTATTCGAAATGATTTATCACCAGACGTACGTCGTGCTGCTGTCGAATATGTTGCTCTGAAGAGAGACTTACAAAACGTTATCTGTAAAGCCAGTCTAGACGTAAATTCAGCCGTTAGGCTGGCACTATATCAAAGAGCATTAAAGTTTCCCCTTGCTTTACAGGTATTAAATTTTGCAATAATCATGTTTTATGTTGTTACGCTTTCCGATTGCAGGCTGTCCAGCGACAATACATTTTATTCAATGTAAATTATGCAAGATGTAGCATAGTTCGCAAGTATGTTGAACAGGAACTTTACCCAGCGTGGCTTAAAAGTTACAAGTTTGATTACATGCGTTTCCTGCGATTACTGCGCATAGACTCGAGTTGGGAAGGAGTTAACAAAACTCTGGCAGTACAGGAAAATGCTCTTATTGCGCTATTTAAAGTGCGTCCAGTATCGGAGATCATTAATGTTATATCATTAAATGATTCGCGTCTACTCGATATCGAGGACGTGGATTGGGATCACTGTATTTATTGGCGTGTATTAATCTCACACTTCCTGAAGTATAACATGCTGGAAGATTATATCAAGGTGTCCCCGTCAATGCCTGATTTACAGTCGTTTATCGACAGGTAAGATTCCAACTTGTTTGATGAAAGAATTGGTTTGATCATATTTGTCCCCTTGCATCTTTCAGGTATTGTGATTTTATTAGCAAAAGAGATGATTATTACACCAATAAGTACAACTACCAATTCGTCCTCACTGAATTATTTAGAATCATAGAAGTTAAATTGGAAAATGAAAAACCCGAGTTTCAACGCTCGATAAATAAACTTATAAAACAGGTTTTCATCAAATGTGATTTGGAATTTGGAGCCATTAAGGAGATTATAAAAGTATTGAACAAATCCATACGAGACGATGAAAAACGAATAATATTTATTTGCGGCCACGCAAATGCCATTCTGAAAAGATTCACCGGGAAAAAAGCATCGTCGAGGATCGAGTGCACTGTGCAATCGCAAACTGCCCAATGGTTAAACGTTGTTGCTGCATTATTGTACAATGTCGAGATTAAGTACATCACACCAGAGTTAAATGCATTTAAAACGGATGTTCTTGATGGTTGGTTGTGCCATGCGGATGTCAACATTAGAAGCGCCGCGATGCGCTGTTTCGGCTATTACTGTTTGCTTAGGAAAGACATCGCAAGGAAGGCAATTCCTATGTTTTGCCGAATACTTATACAGCATAACGAAGGTGCGCTCGTCGAATCTACCGAATTACTGTGTGTATGTACTGCACTTGTTGTCGATGTAATAATGACTTTTGGACCAACATTTTTCTTTACGTATTATACAACGCATTGGTCTCGAAAACTGAAGGCAGAGACTAGAAGATGTGTAGTGCCAGAAATTACATTACCACAAGTCGTACAAATATTACATCAATTAGTTAATGACGACAACATATTAGTGCAACAAGAAGCGGTACGTGGAGTATGCACAATACTTATGGAACAACGGATTGTTTCTCACAAATTAATAATTTTGTTAATTCAAAAATATTATCTGATAAATACAAAGGGTGAGTGTACCTATTTTTCTTGTTATAGATAGATAAATAATGTGCTGCATTTACTTGTAGTAATGGATATTGATCATATTGTGCTACAGCAATATATAGAGCTTACCTTCTTAAGAATATCCCACATGCCAAATGTTGAACCGCAGTTTATAAAGGCGGCTTTGAAGTTCACTAAAACTGTATATGAAGCGGAATCTGGTACTTTAGCAAGAAACGTGGATATCATTAAGGTCGTTAGATATTTAACATCCATCTTTAATAACTACAAACTGGTAAATATAACAATCAATGGGTAAGAACAGGTACAATCAATTAAATAATAATATTATTTCCAGTTTGATAAGACGTTTCTTTACTTGGGCGTAGAAATTGAGAAAGCTGTTACTGATAAGCCACTCGTTGAACACAGCCCATTATTTGTAGAAGTGGCTCAATTGATGCAATCCACCCCTCCTAAGAAGGATCGTTTAATAGGTCTGATGCAGCAATTGAACGACAATAAATACGTGAGTGGGTAGATAATTTCTGACTTACTTATTATGTTTTCAAATTTTAGCTTATTGACGAGCCAGTGTTCCTAAAATATCTGAAGATTTGTAATCTATACTTTAATTGTGTGCTATTCAGGTTTGAGGAAAATGAAGCATAAAAATATTGCAATCTTTTTAATGTAGAAAATTAATATGTAAGACATTTAATGCTTTACAACTCAAAGGGTCCCATGTTCTCATGTGAAATGTGTCGGAGCTCATCTCAGATAACATGTAAAAAATGTCATAAAATTTTATAAATTATTATTGTAAATGTACATGAATTTTGCTTTTTTTGTACATAAACACATCCTGTGCAATGGAGACGCTTATAATAACAATACCTGATCACTAATTCCTACCAATATAATACCAATTTTAGTTTATTTTCCGTAATATTTCTTTTGTGAATAAAACAATAATTTACACACGTCTTCAAACTGAACCCCTTTAAAAGTAAAACCTTATTTCTTATCTTAAGAATAAATTCATTAGTCTTCTTATTAATGAATTTCAAGTTGAACTTTAAGTTTTATATTTTGGTTTGCAGTACCCCATAACACAATATAAATATAATTGGAATACAACATTGACATATAATTATTAGACATACGTAGCACATATAATATTTGTTCACAAACAATAATTAATTCTAATTCTTTGCCCTTTGAAATTATTACTTTGAAATATAAATAGATGAAATTTATTATTAATATGCCTTCACAAACTTCTGCTGGCAACTGGTCCCTTATAGCCTAGTGTGTTCGGTTTCAGGTATTGATCGGGTTGCCTCGAGTTCGATACCCGCTAAAGTAAAATTTAATTTTCATATCCTTGTATGTTTTGAGGTGCTCCGGGGCGTGCAAGAGCCCCATTTTTAATTTTTGAAGCCCGGGCATGTCAAAATTGTTTTCAGATTGCCCACCCAAAGCTCCGCTCCCCGGCAAGTTCACCATCTCGGACGGAGCTCAATCGGTGACTGCCTCCCCGTTCCCGAATTTCGTTACCAACAGAGTTCGGTTTGTGACGTATTTGTAGTGGGGTACTGCTAACGCATAAATTGATGGACAATTCTTATGACCGTGTCATATTTAGAGGCTGTTTTATTTAGTATTCAATAACTTCAAAACGAATAGTCAGGAGTTAGGGTTTGAACCAACACCACTCAGGCCTTGTGCGGTTCACCGTCCGGGTGTTCGAACGCTACACTACTTTCTGCCCATCTCTCTGCCTACTTTTGTTAACAAATAAATGATTTACTTCAATCTAGCGGTCAGATGGGAATTGGATGGCATTACAAATCAAATAAATCAGCAAATAGTTTAAACGAGATATAACTTGTTTCTTTTATTTGTAAACTTAAGCCATATACATTTCTGTCACACATATTATTCTAACATAATTCTATGATAATATAGTAGACTGAATAGAAATGGCACTATTTTTGCAATTGCTATTAATTGATTACATGTTGTCTGTATTCGGTTCTATTCGTTTCCTTTGGCAGGAGAGTTAGCAATGCGGGTCGAGCGTTTGGCGTGGAGGAAATCACGACATTCCCAGTACAGGGGAGGCTAATCGGTTCATTTTGCAATGGATGTCGGGTACGTGTCTCTTATTCGATGGTGTACGCCTGATCCCTGATAGGGCTAATCGGTGCCTCAAGGCCTCACTGCCGCCGATTTCGATATATATTTTTAACACGAAAGATATGGCATCGGAATAATAATATATATTAATTATAAATTAATGTACAACGATTAAGATATGATGACCAATTAAAAAGGAAAAACCAATTTCATTAATAAAAATTTGAGTAAAATAAGAAGTAACGAATTAAAATAAACGAAGTAATAGAAAAAAGAATTTAAAGGTAGTGTTCCGCTGCGTTATTGCATCGCCATATTAATTGTTTTCAAAGTTGTGTATAATTATTCAATTTTGGCTTTATTACAAGTTTAACACAGCGTTATCTAAATGTTGTTTGGATTTACATGTCCATTTCGGGTGCAAGATCGAACCTGGGTGGAAAGGTCATCCCGTCGGCGTGGGGGCGGGATCTTGGCTGTAAAAGAAAACAAATAGAATAATGAGTTTGAGCGTGTAAAGGGATGATGGGTAAAGCAATAATGATGACTAGCGTCCATCCAGCTAGATTAAACATTCACTTCGGACACGCCGAGAATGAATAGTGGCAAGAATAAATTTGCACGGTAAATAAGAACGAAACAAACGAATTAATATGATAATAAATCTATTCAGAGAGAGTTTAGCTATATTATTGTACGGTAATCTGACGACACAAAAACGAGGGGTGGACGTTTGAAAGCCCTCACTTACTGCTTATTTGAAAGAAGTTACTCTAACGCCGCCATAGGCTTGCGTTGCTATAAAAATAATAGAGAAAAGATGATTGATGATTGCAAAGTTGATTAACTTGCGAGACGTGTGTGCGTATGAAGACAAGTGCAATAATGTTAGTCTTCTTCGTGTACCGGATAAGTGTAAGCTTGAGGAATCATTGACTTACCACGGGGCTGGCTCCTCTGGCTTGGGAACCGGCACGTCCCTTCGCGCGGAACTTGGAAATGGCTTGTTCGGCCAGATCAGCGCGTTCCTCGGCTTCCTCGAGCTCTTGCTGGGCCTTGCGGAATTTGGCCAAGTTGAGAGCAGCAATTTCTTCGGCTTCCTCAATCTGTCTCTTGTAGGTTTTGATCTTCTGTTGCAGTTTGTCGACGAGGTCCTGCATACGTTCGTGGTTCTTGCGGTCTTCCTCAGCTTGGAAGCTCAGCTCTTTGATGCGGCGTTCAGACTTCCTGAGGTTCTTCTGGGCATCAGCGTGTCTTCTTTGTTCACCGTCGAGTTCATTCTCCAATTCTCTGACGCGTTGTTCAAGTTTGGCGATGGCCTTCTTGCCGCCTTTGAGAGCGTTGGCTTCGGCTTCATCCAAGCGCACTTGGAGATCCTTAATTTGTGTCTCAAGTGCCTTGCGAAGCTTCTCTTGGGTTTGTGCATGGTCCTGTTCGGCGCGGAGTTCATCGGCAAGACGGGCAGCATCTACCATAGCCTTCTTGGCCTTCTCTTCGGAGTTCTTGGCTTCGTTCAGGAGCTCATCCAGGTCGGAGTGAAGAGTTTGAAGTTCAGCTTCGAGTTTCCTCTTCGCTGCGGAAATGGAGGAGTTTTGGGCTGAGAGGTCGTTAAGTTGTTCATGTGCATCGCCCAATTCTTGTTCGGCTTGACGGCGAGCGCGGTCAGCTTGTTCCAAGAGGGTGCGTGATTCTTCCAACTCGTTCTGGAGGGCGTTGGCGCGACGTTCGGAAATGCCGAGTGCTTCGCGGGCCTCATCACGTGCGCGTTGTTCTTCTTCCAATGCGGTCTGGGTGTCTTTGAGTTGTTGCTGGTAGCGTTTGATCGTCTTTTGCGCCTCAGCATTAGCCTAGGTAACAGGAAGCAACATATGTAAATTAATAATCCAATCACAAATGCGGGTCCTGTAAATATATGTATTACCTTGTTGGCGTGGTCAAGTGCAAGTTCCAAGTCAACTACATCATTTTCGAGTTTCTTCTTCATGCGGAGAGCCTCAGCTTTACCCTTGGCTTCGGCTTCCAGGGAAGCTTGCATGGAATCCAGAGCGCGTTGGTGGTTCTTGCGTGTGTTTTCAAATTCTTCTTCCTTCTCTTGGATGCGGCGGTCGATTTCTTGGCGTACTTGTGATAATTCGAGCTGGCTGCGGAGTACCTTGTTCTCTTCCTGTTCTAATGCAGCTTCGGCTTCTTCAAGAGCGGCTTGAAGTTCATCCTTTTCGGCTTCCAAGCGCTTCCTTGCCTTTTCAATTTCGTGAATGTTGCGGCCACCCTCACCGATCTGGTCAAGCAAGTCCTTAACTTCATCAGCAAGGTTTTTGTTCTCTCGGCGCACAGCCTCGAGTTGTTCTTGGCCTTCTTCGTAAGCGCCCTTCAATCTAAACAGTTCGGTGGAGTAATTGCGGCATTCCTTCTGGCTGGCATCAAGTTCAGCAGCTAAGTCATCAACCTTCAATTTCCATTCGCCAATAATCTTGTCGAATGCTTTTTGTTTCTTCTCGGCAGCATTGGCAATTGCGGTGGCACGGTCAACTTCCAGTTGCAAATCTTCAACTTCAGTGGACAAACGTTGTTTGGTCTTCTCCAAAGCGACAACCTTTTGATTGAGGGATTCAATGGTTTCTTCAGCTTCAGCAAGGCGGGCTTGCAATTTCCTCTTAGCCTCCTCTAACTCTTCAGAGCGGGCAACACCTTCAGATTCGTATTTGGATCTCCATAATTGGGATTCGGCATTGGCCTTGCTCAACTGCCTCTGGATGTCAGCCTTGGCTTCCGCTTCTTCTTCAACCTGTTCGCGAATATTGTCCAAGTCATGTTCCAAGTTGCGGAACTTGCCAAGGAGGGTAGCGCGTTCGCGAGCTTCTTCATCGGCCAATCTCTTGGTGTCTTCTAATTGGGTGGTCAGGGATACCTTGATCTTGCTCAATTGTGATACTTGGGATTCAGCTTCTTCCAGTTGGCGGAGCAGGTCGGAGTTTTCAATGGACAATTTCTTCTTGGCAGCATCGAAGTCATTCAAGGTGCGGTTGGTTTCATCGAGTTTGCTTTGGACGTCATTAAGTTGTTGTTGCAGTTGTTTGGAAATCTTTTCGCAGGCAGCCTATTAAAGTGGAAAAATATATGAACAATTTCTCTTGATACTACTATAAGTACATAGCCAACAGGGCAGTACAATCAAGCAAAATATGAATGGATTAATCGCTTTTCTTTCTAAATTAGGTATGAGAAAACTTCACTTTGTAGACTAAGCATTTAGCTCAAATTAATTATCAAGGCTGCTGCTGAATGTATGGAGTTCCAATCGTATATACCTTCTCGTTAGCCAAGTGGTCGACAGAAGCGCGCATGTCATTTAATTCACCGAAGTATTGAGCCTTTTCCTTTTCAGCCCTATGAGGTGTACACAAAAGACGAAAAGATAAAATCAGTTTGGTAAACAGAACAATGGGAGATGCAGGATAAACTGCAAATGCATGCCTTTCACTCACACATGCATAGATATACATTTCATTCAAGTCAAGAAGTATGTACCTTCTCACGACCAACGGCTTCAACAGCGCCACGGGTCTGTTGCAATTCAACGTAAATGCTTGCACGATCTCTTTCAGCCCTTGTGAGTAAAAGCAGTATAATTAAAGCATTAAATAGTTGAAAAACGCACTCATCGAATGAGCAACGTGTTGCGCTATTGACTAAAGGTATATTGTATTACTTACTTAGCCTTCAACTTATTAAGTTGGTCGATTTGTTCACCCATTTCAGAGACGGCATCATTGTGCTTCTTGCGCAAGTTAGCCAAAGTGCCTTCGTGTTGGATGTTGGATTCCTCCAAGTCACGGCGCAATTTGGCGAGTTCGGCTTCACGCTTCTTGTTGAGCTCGATTTGAGCGGAGGTGGCACCTCCAGCTTCCTCAAGACGCTCACCCAATTCTTCGAGTTCGCGGCTGAGATCGGCACGTTGCTTTTCAGCCTTGGCGCGGGCTTGGCGTTCAGCTTCAACCTCCTCTTCCAATTCTTCGATACGGGCTTGCAATTCCTTAATTTGTTTCTGGAGTTTGCCGACAACGGATTGTTCATCCTCAAGCTTGGCAGTGAGGGAAGAGATTTCCTTGTCCTTGCGTTGGATGGTTTGTTCTAATTCTTTCTTGTTGCGTTCCAAATCGGCCACGGCTTCTTGTGTGAGTTTCAAGTCACCCTCAACCTTCCTCTTGGATTTCTCAACATCGCCGCGGAGCTTCTTCTCGCGTTCCAATGAGTCTTCGAGCTCGTCCAAAGTCTGTTCCAATTTGGCTTTGACTTTGTTCAAGTGATTGACCTTATCTTCGGCGGCTTGCAATTCTTCGGAAACTTTTTGGTTATTTTCACCAGCCATCTTTTTCTCTTTGTTGAGCTTATTGATGAGCTCGTCTTGGTGAGCGATCTCATCATTCAAGTTCCGGATTTGATGGTCCTTGGTAGCTTTGTCTTGTTCAGACTTCTGTACGCTCAACTCGAGGTCTTCAATGTCCTTCTTGTAACCGGAGATCTCCTGTTCCAACTTTTTCTTTTGTTGGAAGAGTTGGTTGCGGGAGTCTTCTTCTTGGCTCAAGCGGTCTTGCGTTTCCTAAACGTACATTTTAATAAATATTAGAGCGTTTATTTTTATAAGTATATACTGTAGTTATTAATATGATAGTGTGGTTTTGGCTAAATTCCAGACTATAAGTAGAATTTATAAAATCGCTAAAACCAAATAAGGGGATGCAATTGAGTAATGATTCCGTACGACTGAACCCATTGCAGTTTGGGAGCTGTACGTTTTTATGTAAATTAAAGTTATCAGAATGCTTCTTACCTGCAGTTGGGATTCGAGATCGCTCTTTTGGGCGGCGAGTTTGTTTGCCTTCTCTTGGTATTCAGAGAGAGATCCCTTTTCGCCTTCCAGCATGCCCAGCAGTTCAGTCTTCTCCGCAAGCAATTTGGCATAGAGGCTTTCCAATTCCTTCTTGGCTTTAGTCTCACGCTCCAAAGCTTCGGTAGCTTTCTGTGCCTTCTCTTCGAGTTTCTGTAAAGTGTCGTTCGGATTGATGTAGTTCATGTCCACCATGATGCAAAGTTTGTTTAACAAATTGAAATAAATTTGTATTCACACGAGTATTCGAAAGTATCGAATATTCAACATAAATTTATTAGTTGAATAAGATTCGTTCTGACAGGATGCGCGTCCTGTGTATCGTTCGAGGCGATGATTGAAACTGATCAAATAAGCGGTTCCTCCGAGTACATTTTGGAAAAAATAAATCCGATCTATTTATAACTTTAAAGATGAATGATGGCGTTTAATGCACCTCGAAAAAATATTGGGCCATGCAGAGGTTGCATGATTAATCTGGAAAGTGGGAGCGACCGACGCCGATCCGCTAATTTTAAGCGAACTGCTCTAAATTCTGCTCGCGCATTAATCATTTAACTAAGGTATATTTGCCGACAGGTGTAATCAAAGGAGCACGTGTCAACCTCATTGATCAAATGATGTGGAAGCCCGCCGATATTTATATCCCGATTTAATTTTATATTTACCTCTTTTACAAACTTAGCTAAATTAAGTGCATAACTTACTGCAATCTCATCCTCGATGCGGGTAACGTTGAGGAGTGGCTTGACCTTCTGCCAGAGTTTGTACCATGGCCAGGTGCGGAGCTTGAGGTATTTGCGCAAGTTCCTCTGGCACACTTGCAAGGCAACGCGTTGTTCCTGCAGTTTCTTGAATTCCTTGCGGGACAAGTAGCCTCTGACCCAGGATTGCATCCAGGTGACAATCTTGCCCAAACGGTCATCACGAAGTTCCTCCATTTGACCAAGGATACCAGCGCGGAAGAATACCTAAATTTTCGCAAAATGATTAGAAGAAGTTCGTCGTAACAATTTGATTATGCGTAGAATAACACGCACTGTTAGTAACGAAGAAAGTACCAGGGTGAAGCATTGGCTTTTCGGGTGTACGAATTAGGCTGCGTTGAATGGGTGTAAGTAAAAAAGTGGGAAGCGCTATTGAGAAGATGACTCTCTCGCATAGTAAAAGAGTTTCCATCTAAATACTGCTATGTACCTTGGTTTTACCCATGCGGTATTGTTCTGGGTCTAATTGTACAGCATCCAAGATAATTTGTGCAATTTTTTCAGGGGCCATACCATCCTTGATTTGACTCGCAGCCAGAATTTTGTATCTGTTTGGCAAGGCAAATCGGGCAACTTGTGTTTAGTAAAACATCACACAACTACACGGAGTTAATTATGAGTACAACTTATAAATAGAACCACTCGTTCGACGCGAGGTTTAGCTCTTTATGTAATGAACAATGGTAAAACAAACATAATAGGACTGTTCATGAATACTGCGAACAGTAAATGCCATAGTTGTTGGCATTTCTGAAAGAAAACATAAACAAGCGGTATTGTGCGTAAACAGGACATGCCTTGGTGTGACCCAAACGATAATTTTCGGGGTCCAAGCCAGTGTTGTCCAAAATATGTTGGGCACATTTCTTTTCATCTGGCTCCTTAGCAACAGCGGCGGGGTTCAAGATTTTGTAACTACGTAACAACAACAGAAATATGATATGAAGAGGAAAATGTTCTTGCAAACACAACTTCAAATACTATTCCTTGGGGGGTGGTTGCAAACCGTTTAAATACGCGAGGGGCAATAACGTGCTGTATCGGATTCGTGCCTAAAGTTATAAGACATTACAACATGGGGCACAAAACAATATTCCTGGTGGTTTGGTTACAAACGGACAAGTGTTCTTTCTTGCTTGCCTTTGTGTGTCCGACACGATAGCTCTCTGGATCTAATTTAATTTCTTCAAGACACTTGCGCGCCGCTTCCTTGGGATCTTTTTCTTTTGCCATTGTAGCTGGCGCTAAGATCATGTAGCTAATATTGCAATAGAATATGTTAATGTGATTCAACATAATATTCCAGTACGAATGTATAATAATTGGTGTCATTGCCTTATCTATAATCCTGTAAATGTGTATTTAAAAACTCACCGGAGCTTGAAGTCTGGGTAGACCATTCTGTTGGGGAAACCTTTACGGCAAATACGGATACCTTCAAGTACACCGTTGCAAGTAAGCTGATGCATTACAAGATGGGAATCGATGACACCTTAAGTGAGAAAATAGTATTTAGTATCGGATTCGATATAATATAATAATCCTTAAATACCTGGCTGTTTCAATTCGTTGGGGATGATACAACGAACGAAATGAGGTTGGGTTGACCTCAAGGTGGTCATCAAGTTGTTCAATTGTTCCTAAACAATATCATCAATATGTTAGTGAACTTCTTTAGTTGAACTTATTCAAAGCCAAACCACAATGTTGAATTAAAAGATTAAAAAATGTTATCATCAACCATCACAATACTGCACGATAATGCAATAAAGTATAAAGCAAGGGAACGAAATCAGCTAAAGTTAGGCTTTATAAAATGATTAGTGTGTGAAAACAACCCTTTTACGTCTACAGGTAGTTGTTCACTTTATATGTGTGTGATCGCTATTCATTGATTCGTGGGAGGCGTATTGCCTCTTTGAATCTTAAAACTAATGTAATTGCCATTTTCTCTATTTCATGCTCGGACAATCCTCGGATAGTGAATAGATGCATTGATTCATCCGCTCCTCTTGCGGTATGTATGTTTTAATGATAAACGATCAATCCTGTTTGATCTTTGTTGAAATTCTAGATTGGTGTCTAGATAAGAGCAGTTCGTCAACGAACGTATCTGTATGTGTTCACACATGCGAATTGGCAAATTGCTAAAGTGAAACACCCACCTTGTAGGAAGAAGACACAGTGGCAAAGCCACCACCCTTCTTACCACGTCCACCTATTTAACAAATATATTATAAATACGTTTAGCAAACAACAACAAAGCGCAATTCGTCAACTCCATGGATGTCATGGGTAAAAATGGAAAATAACTACAACAGGTAGAAGAAATGCGTTTATGGCGTATAGGAAGTCAAGGTGAGGGTATTGTATCTGCTGCCAGTCCTATAGTACAAGCAGATCATAAAGGAATGTTTACCCTGTATAAACTTGATACAGTTTGGAAGGCTGAACCCTTGGTTCTCTTAGCACCTAAATAAATTTTAAAAAATTAAGTATTCAACATAAAAAATGTTTAAAAATGTGGAAACATTTAAAACTATTTAGAAAATAAAAATATACGGATTCATTGTTTTTACCTTTGCCGCCACCGGCATCAGCACCGCCAGATTGACCTGCATGATCAGCGAAGATCTCAATAAGCAATTTGTTGGTACCCTTCTTGTACAAGTCAACGACAGTGTCGTTCAAGGGGTCCTTGTTCTTTTCCAACCAACCGGTAATGTTGTAGCCGACCTTTTTCGCAAACGAAAGAATCATGTTAGCTTACCATCGTGGTGTAGAGATCGCGTAAATACGTACGTTGCCAGCATAATGGCCAATGGCAAAGTGGGCAGCTTGGCAGCCAGGCTTTGGTGGTTTTGGCTTCAAGTAGTTGGGAGACTTGCCCAAGTGGTTGTTATTCAACTTCTCCTCAAAGGTCTTATCGGTGGCTTTCGGGAACATAGATTCTTCTTCAAGAATGGACAAGATACCCATAGGCTGTAGATAGTTAGAAACGTTTGTCAGTCTAAAGTTGTTCGCACGTGTCAGGGCTGGTGTATGAGAGCGTTAACGTGTGTATTGAGTGATTGAACATGATTGTTAGCTACAATACCTTCTGGGTGCCTTTTTTGCTTATTGTATATCGCATAGCGACAAAGATTCAGTGCGCTTACAAAAAACTGTGCATTAACTATATTCGGCTTGGGTACATGGTATTAGCTGGCACCTTTTCGATCAGATCAATCGTCGGTTGCAAGTCCATGCCGAAATCAATAAATGTCCACGTAATGCCTTCCCTTTCGTACTCCTCCTGCTCCATAATAAACATGTGATGGTTGAAAAACTGTTGCAGTTTTTCATTCGCGTAGTTTATGCACAGTTGATTGAAGTCGTTATACTGAAAGCGGGTGAGTCGCACGCACAGAGAAACAGAAAACAGAACACGTCGTAAGCTTTGAGTTAGCACACGGCGGCATATTGAGATAAAGAAAGCACATTGAATCAATCAAACGAAAGTATTAGATGACAGCTTGCTGGGCGGCTGCTTGGCTTGACGGCTGAAATGGCTGCGTTCGATTCGCACACAGAACGGATGGATTACCTTCTCAATCAATTCAATACAAGCTAACAAATCCATGCCAAAATCGATGAAGGCCCACTCGATGCCTTCACGTTGGTATTCTTCTTGTTCGAGGACGAACATGTGATGGTTAAAGAATTGTTGCAACTTTTCGTTCGTAAAGTTGATACAAAGTTGCTCGAAACCATTAAACTACATGTACAGTACATGAAAAACAAAAAAACGAACACAGATTACACATAGAACTTGGAGCTGAGAGCAACGTATTCATTGAGCTCTTAGGCGCTCCTTGCGAAACAGTGCACACACCAGCTGCATCACCGTTCTTGGTGTGCTAATTGCTGGCGGGCATGCTTCGGACATAAACAAAAGCTGTTGCTGTGGATTAGAACTACAAGACGTTCACAAAGCCTATATGACACTACTGAAAAGACGCGAAAAAGACATAGATAATGGACGAGCACAGTAGGCCCAAGGCGCTCCAGCGACTTGGTAACAGGCAACCCATTGGTAGTTGTTGGTGCTGATATGCAGCTTCCGCTTCGTGGTTTGAATTACCTTCTCAATCAACTCAATGCAGGCAAGCAAGTCCATACCAAAATCGATAAACGCCCATTGAATACCTTCTTTGGCGTACTCTTCTTGCTCGAGTACGAACATGTGATGGTTAAAGAATTGTTGCAACTTTTCGTTGGTAAAGTTAATGCAAAGTTGCTCGAAACCGTTGTACTAGACATACACATCAAATATCACGTAAGATGGAATACATGGACCAACCGCGTGAACAACAAATCCCTCCTACCTTCATTAATATTGCGTCAGCGTTTAGTATTCGCAGAGGAAAGTGTTAGCGTGTGAATGTTGTGTAGGGTAAAGGAATAGGTTTCCCAGATTCAAAAGCACCTTTTCAATAAGGTCAATGCAAGCTAGGAGATCCATGCCGAAGTCAATAAATGCCCAAACGATGCCCTCTTTGGCATACTCTTCTTGTTCGAGTACGAACATGTGATGATTGAAGAACTGCTGAAGCTTTTCATTAGTGAAGTTAATGCAAAGCTGCTCGAAGCCATTATACTAAAATACGATAAATGCCAATGTTAATTTAAGATCTACATGATTAACTAGGCTGAAAGAAAAACATTTCGGACAACAGACTTAAACTGGTCGTAGACGATCTTCCTGGCTGCATAGAAAGAGAAAGCCAAAAACGATTAGAGAAAAACTTACGTCGAAAATTTCGAAACCAGCAATATCCAGTACACCAATAAAGTGTTGTCTCTTTTGTTTAGTGTCCAACGTCTCGTTACACTTCTTGACCAAGAATTTGAACAGCCTATCGAACATGGCCTTCGACATGGCACCCACGGAGTAGGATACTTGGTTGACATTACGGCCTTGGGTGACGAATTCGTTACCGACCTTGATTCTGGGCTTGACAAGGGCAGTGTATAAGCCGGCGGTATCAATACCCAACAACTTAGCGACGCGGTCACCTTCCTATTGTTTCCCAGAAATAATAAATAAAATGCGTTAGCCATGAAGTATGCGGTGCTGCGTTGGTTGGAGTGCCATACCTCAGTGCCGTCAGCTTCAGCTTGTTCTTCACGACCCCTCTGCTTGAATTTCATGCAACCCATATGCATGACAGCGGCGGTAATCTTATAGATATCATCCTTTTCTTGTTGGGTGAAACCCAAAACGTCGAAAGCTTGCTACACATTTGACAGAAAACGAAGTTATTACGTAAGCAACTGCTGTCGAAGTGGTGCGTAAGCGTTGTGATCAGAATGGGTGTAATGTGTTCAGTATTTCTTTTTCATACGAAAAGCATGCGATGCAGATATGTACAAATCTAAAGCGTATAAGTAAGAAAGCAGATTGGTTTTGTTTGCATGTGTGTTCAACAACCTGGAGCGCTCAAATGTACAAGTATTACTTGCGGCCATTCTCGTCTTATGTACAACTTACCCATCTAGGCAAGCTATATATAATAGGGAGAGAAACAAATTCGTCATGTATAATTTTGAATGGAGAATTTAAATTGTTCGTATTTATAAAAAGGAAAACGGGGCTGGACCAACTTACATCAGTCAACAGCAATTCCTCAGAGTCATCGACATTAGGAATTGTCACTTTACCCTGGGATACGAAGAAGTAGTCATAGACATTGTTTGAAAGCATACACATCGCTGCAAAGTAGATTCAACAAGCGTAATTAGCAAAGCAATGTAAACATGTTATTTTCGTATTGGACTAGGGTCGCATTACTGAAGTCCCAGTGTTAAACTGGTCGTCAGCAGAGCGCAGTGGAAGTAGTGAGGTCTGTCTACTTGATTCCGCTTTGAGCACAAACAGGGAGCGAGCACATTGCGAACAAACAGTGCACGCACACATTCAAAATCAAAAAGTTGCCTCTCTTATGTACACTATACATATTGTGTTGATACGTAAATGTACAATGAATTGACCAATCAATCGTTGGCGGTGGTGTTTAGCTGTACAAGTAAAAATCAAAAATAACGCGCACGCTCCCTGACTCTAAAGATCGTTACAGCGGGGTAGCCGTAAATTAGCCGGTGTCACACATCCTTACGTCAGTGAGCATTCCTTCTTCCGAATCATTGACACCCGGTATACGCGTTTTCCCTTGGCAAATGAAGGGATAATCGGATATGCGATTGCTCAGCAAACACAGCTCTACACCAAAGATACAGAGACATTTGAAAGGTTTTGATTTTGAATGCGCGCAATCACGTGGCGTTGACGGCCGGGTAGGCCGTGCGATTGCAGCTGCTAATAATACTAGAAGAATCACATTAGATATGGCATTCACAAAGTGAAACAAAAAGCAGATGATTTGCGCTGGCAGCCGTTTCGTAGGCTTACGTCAGTGATTTGCATTTCCTCTCCATCATCAACGCTAGGGATGGTGGTTTTGCCTTGTGCGACAAAGTAGTAATCTTGGATATTGTTCGACAGGAGGCATTGTTCTGTGTGAAGAAAGCAAAGAAACAAGAACAATGGCAGTCAGTCAAACAGAGTGATGGATTGTAGTACAAATCTATACGGGAGAATGTCGGTCGCTCACAAAATGCCAAGAGACGCTATCATGCGACCCGGCATGTTTGCGATGCTTCCCGGAAATAATGCGCGTACTGATCGCCGCGTTTTCTATTCGTTGGTGGAATTGAACACAAAAACTAAGTGAAACTACTATGATCAGCTTGTTCAACCACTGCTGATTGATGATTGGTGGTGAACTAGATGCGTAAAAATCACGCGGCAAACAAAAGGTCTGAATTTCTGTGTTTCGTGTGGGCGTTGCTCGTTTGAAGCGGCAGACCCACTTACGTCTGTGAGAGTACATTCTTCGCCATCATCGACGTTGGGAATTGTGATCTTGCCCTGAGCGACGAAATAATAATCGTGGACATTGTCGCTCAACAAGCACATTGCTAAAGTTATTGAAATATTGAAATATTAACAAAAACATGACATAGACGATTACTAGCAAACTAGAACGCAAACCGATCGGAATAAATATCTATTATTTCACGGCTGAAATGAATATTTAACTTGATTATGATAATGTAGAATGGGTTTCTTACGTTTAAGTCCTTGGACGGCACCGGACATAATCTGGTAGAAAATGTGGTATGAGCGCTCCAATGTTTGCTGGGAAATGACACGAGCCTTCTCAAGCAAGTCTATTGAAATAGAAGAAAACTTAAGTTAATAATTGCTCGATTGCAACTATAAGAATATAACTTACAGGTCTCAATATCAGCACCAGCAAGTTTACCAGTGGGGCCAAAGTGAATACGGATGAATTTACCCTAAACAAGGTGATAATAAGTATCGTAGTATCGTATCGAGCAGTGGAATGGTAAACTTACGAAACGAGAAGAGTTGTCATTACGCACGGTCTTGGCGTTACCAAAAGCTTCAAGAACAGGGTTAGTTTGTACGACTTGATCTTCAAGGGAACCCTTTTTCTTGTCTTCCTCTGACTTTTTAGACGACGCGCCGACGGTGGCGAAGTACGCAATTACCTTCTTCGTATTCTCAGTTTTACCGGCACCAGACTCACCACTGTATAGTAAAGCAACAAGTTAGTAAATTTCTCGTGCAACTTGCTTATGAGCAAACTTACGTAATCAACATAGATTGATTTTCGTGGTCTGTGTAGAGCGAAACATAAGAATTGTGCCATTAGAAATTGCTGTGAATGATGTACAGAAGGATTTAACTTACTGGTCAACATGTTTACGTAGGCACCGTCGGAAATGGCGAAAATGTGTGGTGGCACTTCATTACGCCTCTTGCCGCGGTACAACTTGGCGCAACGGTTCGTGTACACGGGGAAACGTTTGTAAGGGTTGATGGCGACGCAGAAAAGACCAGAGTACGTCTGCAAAATTCATAACAAAAGAAGCATTAGCCGAAATGTTAATAGCTCATTTAACACTCGTTACAAACGAAGCAAATGTGACAATCCCAATTTATTTGGGGGTTTGCACGTGCGCTTCAAGGAAAGACACAACTTCGATTAGTTGAACAGAAAAAAGAGATTGTTAACAAGTCCAATAGCGCTCATTTGATATTGGATAATAAGGAATCTTGTGGCGTTCATGGCCGTTTCTTCCAGTTCGATCAGGTTGACACGCTGCCCAAAAATATAAACAACACCGAGCCTTACATAGATGAGCTTGTGGTAGTATCTCTGCTTCAAGTTGTGCAAAACCGAAGCGTCGTTAAGATAGGTCAAGTTGGACATATCTTCGCATTTTTCGTATTTCGGGGGGTTGACTTGGCCGACTTGTTCCTTCTTGAAGTTCTTCTCCTATTCCGTGTAAAGAGCAGTATATTAGTTCAGGGGTGTCGTGACACTTACGTATATCAGTTTGCAGTAGTAACGTTGTCGGAGGTTGTGTAGCACGGCGGCTTCATTTAGGAACGTCAGATCAGCCATGTCTTCGACTTTTTCGAATTTCGGGGGATTAACTTGGAATATTTGGTCCTTTTTCAAGTGCTTTTCCTAGATAACTCAGCGATAGGAACATGTAAACTTAGTGAATATATGAACGCAATTTCTCACGCTCACGATGGAAAATAATTTTGAATTAAAACTACTTTGATACTAAATATTTGTGCATAATTTAGAACCATATTTTAATCGGATCTGTTTGGATTTAGAAAAGTTGTATTCTTTTATAACAATACCTCTCCTCCAGGAATGCCAACGGTGACGAGATCACCCTTGGTGCCCCTGATTTCACCAAGGACGAAACCTTCCTTTTCCTCTGGAACCCAGCAGGACTTTTTCGCATCGTAGGGCTTAGTTTGATCGATACGCTTCTGCTCGAGAGAGACAAACAAGTATGGGGTTGGATCGGGATCTTCCCCTTCTTGTTTGACTGGTTTCGGCATGTTTACGGTTTAGTTAGAGACGGGACTATCGAGACACGTAAAAACAGCCCTAGAACCTGTGAAGAAGATGCGATATTAGCGGACTTGCGTCTCTAAGACATTCGATGCAAGGCTGGAGAAGCATTGTGTATATGCGTGGGTGTTTCATAATGTGGTGAATGATGTTTATGAAGCCCGTCGGAATTTTCATTTCTAGACTTGCCAACACCCTACTCGATAAACAAATTCCCGATGAGCAGCAAACAATTGGTTACCGTATCGCGTCGTTGATTTTTTATTTGGGTTACACGAGGATCCACAGATCGCAAAGTGGGGCACGTTATAAATAGAAACAAGTGTTATGCAGGGCGGCTTGAAGACACGCGCCGCCATACAAGGATATGCGGGTCCGCGTACCGACTAAGTAGGACGCGCGTGTGCGGTAGCTATCTCTCGTAGCCATTGCGCAACAGGATTACAAAATTTGCACAGCACGCCCGACGAATATTCGATCAAGTCAATCACCGCGCACGATCCTTCGTCGATTCACATCCAACCACCGGCAATGGACGATGCAACTGAAGAACAAGAAGTAACACTAGTTCGATATCTTGGCCCTTCAGCTTGTCGGCTGCAAACTTGCATGAAACTATGGAAGGCTATTTCGTTCATGTGAGTCTGAAAGCCATTGATTTTACAATTTGTCCACCAAAAGAGTGGCCAACAAACACGATTTTTTGACAAAAGCATGCAATATTAATTGACTTAAGTTCTGTTCTCTCGCAAAAATGAAAGTTGCTGCGCTTCGATATTGAACTACTGCTTCTTCTACAATATCCTGAGTTGGCGCGGCGCATCTTCTTTAGATGGTTTGCATCCGCATCCAGAAGTCACACACAAATGCTGGCGGATGCACACTATTTGTAGGGGGTCGTCGCACTGATTTCGGAATATGTATGCACTTAGTCCTTGTTTTATGAGCTGCACGGTGCTACTAACCCGATGGACTGCACTTTGATGTCACACCCGGTGTGATAACGGCCGATAATGATGTAAACGGATTACAAACAATATGTAGACGAAATTGATAAACGAAATGTGAATGGCGATAAGTGTATCAGAGTGGATAGAACTGCAGGTAACTGTAGAAACTTACGTTCGAAAGCCTTCTGGTCGAGGGGAACACAGGCGACCCGCTTATATATGTCTGCAACCAGATCCGAAAATGAAACGCGGCGCGCAATTGGCGCTGGTCGCCAGCCAATCTTCGGAGCGCTTAGATCCTGGTCGGTCTCCCTTTTTAGGCACGGGGATTGGGGAATGACCAGGCAGCAAGACAGCAGGTTGATTTTCTGTTCGGCAGCTTCAAATCCGTGAACGTACACGAACCGTCTGCATATGTAGTGCAACATGTTTACGTGTGTTGGTGCATTATTGTCGGCATTGGCGATGAATTGTTGCCGTGATACGGCGTTGAGGCATTAAGCCTACAACACAACGCTTAGCCTTTCAACTTTTTTTAGTTTTGCGTTTCGGGTCTTGCTAGATGCGTTCATCTGCGGCAATCAAATACAATGCTTGTCTAATGCTTGCAATCATTTCAATATTCATTTAACTAATCCTGCGAATTAACAACCAGCCGATACATAGGGATATATTCCATTATTACAGCAAATAGCAACGTTTCAAATCCTCATAGAAATGCATTTACGCGAAATTTAAGTTGCCAATCCGCGACATTCACCAGAGTCAATTACATATAGAACTTTTTCGTAAATGTGGTCGTATGCTGTAACAAATCCCTGCATAGCTGCGATATCATAGTATCATAGGGCATGAGGCATGTATGTCGTGCACGGCGGCAGCAGTAGATTCGACCTAATTCTATTTTTCCTCGCTTTCTTGTTATTCCTGCCCAGTTAATGAGTACGCGTTGACATCCTCTCAATTAATAGCGCCTCTTCCCTTAACATACATACAAAACGCTTGTGTATTTATCGTGCGTTGTTGGAATGGACCGGCTTTAAATAGTTGCCGCATATAAATAGCTAACGAAGTCGAAACGACTTAACCGGCGGCCGCAAGATCCAATTCAAGCGGCAACTACTTAATGCTGCTATGCGCGCACCAGTTGCGCTTCGCGTGCATTATTTCTTCCTATGTTAACGTCTTGCTGGTCGTGGGATTTTAGCCGCCCGCCGATTCCTGCATTTTCGGTAAACTAGGTGAGTCAGGCGATGTAACATTACGATGCAGTTTGCTCCGATTTTCCTTGCACTTAGTCATATCCTATACCATAAAATGTGCATACGTTTAAATTATTCCTTCGCAGTTCTTACTTGCATTTAATATTCTTGTATATATTAAAAAGTTTTAATTACTAAATGTTGATTTGAACGTCGTTTATGTACAACACTTGCTTGCGCTTTTCTGTAGAATGCAGTGAATGAATGCGGAAATTATGCATAGCAGCTTATGCCTCCGAATGAAATACAGTGCCGTGCGTATGTAGTCACTATAATACAGCTCAAAGCGCAAAATGTTGCACAGCTATTGATTGTGCCAAGATTTATCGGATGATTGAGTTTGAGCGGTTCAGCTGAATGCAGCAGCTGAATGCTAACGCGATGGGCTGCATGCCAAATCTGTAAATTGTCGATGATCCCAAAGTGCTAGCTCGCGTAATGAATAGTTCCAATCAACGACATAAATCCACAATCACTCGGTCATTAAATACCTAGTGCTCAGTCATATTTAACGAAAGTAACAAGCAAACATTGAATATTTGCAATTTGGCATTCAAATGATATTTCGTAACATAGCCCTTCGCCGGTCCAATATATTCAGCGAAATTCTTAAAGTTCGGTATTTCTATGTTGAAACGACGGACTGTTTGTTTGGTATTACAGCTAAACTAAACGAACAACAATTTCATACGTATTTCTCGCTTCTGTCTCCGTGCGTATTTTTGTAACTATGCTACTTTACTTATATAAATAGTTGCTGTGTGTTTTAGAGCCATCAGTAATTGAGCGTACGAATGTGTGCGACATGTTCAAGGCATGAGGAAAGTAACGTCAATGATCTACAGTAGTATTTATATTACATATGCAGCTAGGATCGGTCCATTGAAAGGGAATTTGGTGCAAATTTATTTAATAAGACGATCATTCTAATTGTTGCTTAAAGCTCTGCAATATGAAACACTAACATCCTAACAATTTTCACCACGCATTTGCATGCGCAAGTGTATTATCCAATAAACATGTGCCGCTATCTCATTCAGCGCGGTTACCTAAAAATATCAGATTCTTTCACCGTTCACCGATGCGAAATCGAAAAACACAAGCCGCGTGCATGAATAATGCGACGTGAATCACCCGCATATTATGCGCAACGCGCTTCAAGGACCTGGCCGGCTAACTTGTAGGCTGGCGGGGATAGTTTCGCAGGATGTGTCAACAAGCATCAGCACTTACTAATTCCGATTACCAAAATTCGGTCGGAATTATATTAAATGGTACTTTATTTATTTCATCAAATATTGCATAAACAATGTTAAAATATATCTGTGTACCTGCGTGTGAAACCCCTGATTTCATATATCATTCAATCATATTTGTAAAAATGATACTCACGAAAAAATATCATATTACCTTTATGTTTCTCCCGCACTAACGGGATAGTGACTTATTTTGGATGGATTATTGGTATTCAGCACATCCTTAACGCCTTACTTGACCTTTTGATCTTTCTGCCATTATAAGTGTAATTTGCTTGTAATACTGATGAACTTCTTTGGTATTCGTTTGGAAAATTGCACGATTCCCATAGTTATACATGCTACTGCTTTCTCTTCGTAGTTCATACTAATATTGACTAAGGACCCGCGTTTAATTGCGAAGAAATCAACTAACAATTCTAGCACAATAAGTTAATGGTGCCGGTATCAGCACCAAGCAATAACAATCGATTTAGTGGTAGCATCGCCATCGATACCAGAGCTCCTTTGAAGGCGTCCGAGCGCAACTTTGTGGAAGAGAAAGAGGAATCCGCTTCAATTGACACATGCACACCGATGCGGTTTCCAGTTGTACCAGAAATGAGTTCACCGTTGCTGACGCTAAGGCAGTGCACTGGCTCAGTTGCTCCCCTAGGCAAGGTCATACTGTACCACGAATCAGAGAGATTTGAACGTGTGAATTATGTCAGCACGTGGGCGAGTTACTTACTTTAACGAAAAGCGGAACTTGCCATCTTGGACATTCCACACTTGCAGTAGCTGATCCATGCCGCTTGAAATAAGAGTCTCATCATCGCTGGGCACCAACTGTACAATTTCTGAGTCGTGTGCCCGCCACGTTGAAAGAACAAGCCCAGTGCGCGCATCCAGCACAGTGATCTGGCCAGAACACAGGCCCGCTGCGATCCAAACGCCTGAAGGCCCAATGGCGAGACAGCGGATCCAGGCGCCTTGATTGACTGCAATCTGGTATTTCCCAGTTAGCAAGACTGCATATATTAAACACAAAGTGCGGATAATCTTACTTTCAAATCATGTACGTATGTGCACAGTCGCGCATCGATCACCTTAACGGTGCATTCGGCCGAGGCAGCAAACAAAAGGGAGCTAGGTGCCGGCAGTGATTTGAGCACATGAACCGGTGCGTACTTCGCCGATTCCAATTGGCCGACGCTAGCGCACATGAACGGATCCCACAAATGTACGACACCATCGCACGATGCTACCAAACGAAGACTTTCCAAAAAGCTGATGGCGAATACCCCTTTTTTATGCACGGCATACGTCGATTGACACGACGAATTGCTGGCCCCATCACCTTGGCTGCGCAAGGACCACAGCTTTACGGTTTTATCCTTGCTTGCGCTTAAAAAGCTATTTTCATTATCAAGCACGTGCAATGATTTAACGCTGTTCGTATGTCCGACGAAAGTCTGCAGTTTAATCTGTTTGAAGTTAAACTGCGTATCTTTATCGGAGCGACCTATTTCGTGCTCCCAATACGCCAACCAGTTACCACGCAAATGACGTTGGGTGTTTTCAATCTTATTACTCACATAATTCAGCATATCGGCGTTATGCTCTTCGTCGCCCTGTACATCAATGCGATTGCCGATTAGAGCTACGTTGCTCCCGATTGATCCTGACATCGATCGACTACCTACCGCAACCTGGTCCAACTCCAACTGGCGATAGCTTGACTGCATCATTTCCATTTCGTACTCTTGAATTAGATGTATAACTCGGTCATAATTCTTCAACGATGACTCCATCGCCTGGGCGCCTATTTGCTTCATAAACGGCATATACGCCGTATGAGCTAAACTCGCAGAAAATACGTCCTGGAGTTCTTGCAATGCCCGATTCGCTGTGCTATCGGTTTTCTCCGCTGCGAAATTCTGCGGCGGCGACAAACTGTCCATGGAATCTGAGTCGCGTAGTCGCGAAATCTGAACCGGCCGTCCACCGATCGCCCATTCTGCAACCGTGCCGTCGCGACGCACCTCGATATAATTTGTATCGCTCTCTTCCAGAATCGCCGCACCCGGAGGCCGTTCCGATTTCTGCACATTCGTGACAACAGGTGTTGCCTGGTTGCAAGCGATTATCTTGTCGAAAATGAGAAAGAACCGCTGCAAAGCAGGTACCGCAAGATATGTATGCGTCATAGTGGCGCCCATACGCAGGGAGAGAACATACAAAGTATCCAAATATTTTCGTGCAAGCACGTTCCTAGCAACCGCTCCGTTAGGAAACGTGTACTTTGTCGAGCCTAGCAGCCGAATCGTCGGATACAAGATGTTCTTTAGTATCACGTCCTACAAAGCAAGCATAGAAATAGTTTACTATGAGGAAAACCCGCGATTCGGCGGGCGCACGGATTCTAATTTGGGCTCGCGCCGTCAAACAATTCAAAATGTCCGCAATTAGATTAGCCGCTATATACAAATACATGTTTGTCTATACGAATGTATTTGTATGCGTGGCTCTTGCCTCATTTCTTACCTGCAGATTTTCCATTAAAGTCGTGTCGGAAATGTAAGGAATGATATGCTTCAGAAGAGCTAAACAGCTAATGAGCCCGCCCTCAAGATTAGCCGTTAACTTACGCTTGCAGAGCGCAATAAGCTCGCTCATATGAGGCAGATACTGGTATAATATCAGCTGATGACCATACAAAGCTGGAAAGAGAATATAGAACATCTTAAATTACGTTTGCCGTCATAGAACAAATAGCATATCTACCAGCAATGCTCGCGAGGCATTCAAGCACTTTCCCCGCATTATTATCGCCTACAACTCGGCTGCGCGCAATACTAATAAAATCGACGTTACTTGCTACCATTTTTGGTGCTATTATCAGATTCTCCTTGCCTGCATAGCAGAGTGTTAGCATTTTGAGGAGATTGCGGCTCAAGTAGCGTGCCGTTAGCACCGGGCCTAGTCTATGCGATAACCATATAACACTCTCCGTGGCCATGGATGAGATTTTCGATTCATTCCGCGAGCGTTCATTCACTACGTGACTCTTGCCGACATCGCTGCCCACTGGGAATTCTTCAGATTTTTTGCTACCAACATCGCAACTGATGTTCGAAACTTGCTTCCGCGATGGAATTGGAATTGTCGGCGACATTAAGCCTTTATATTCCGGCTTCAAAGACTCCTCTTCGCTCGGTTCCAATTCAAGAATGTCGATCGCTTCCTCGGCAGTGGAATGACAGAGAGGTAAGTCCATTGAGATGTTTGATTGCAATTGACCAAGTAGTGCATCCTCAGAATCAAAATGAAACATTTCGGGCACTTTGCCGGGGTTCTTCGCCTCAGACTCACTTGAGTCGTCGCTTGGTGAGAGCTCCTGAGCCTCACTCGAAATTGATTTTAAGTTTGCTTTTCGAGTATTCTTATCGGAATGCGTATGCAAGCTAAATTCCTTTTCTTCGACAAAATCTCGGTATCCGCCCACCGCCTCAACGAGCGGCGTTATGAAATGCTCGAGGAATGTTTTCAATCCAAAGCGTACCATAAGTCGAAGAAGGAAGCTATGGTGATATAGGCGCGCAATTTTATTATTGTATGGAATGTTACAATCCGACATTTCATGCTCGTAAAGATTTAAGATTGGTTCCAGCAATAATGCAACACAACGTTTCGGACCTAGCGAGCGTGCAATCGCGTCGAAGAGATACCACGCTGAAAGCACAGCCGTTGGTGGATCTTCTATTAGTTGCTTTATTGGTGGCACTAGGATATTGACAATCTCTAGGTCTTTGGTGGTGTTGATTGATTCGATTAGGTCGCCCAATTTCTTGGCACAACATTTCACTTTACATTCCGCGATATTTTGCATGATTAATAACTTTGTACGCTCCAACGTTTCATACTCGGAGCACAAACTGCCATTACAATCGAAGTTGTAAAGTATTTGCAACTCGATCGTGACGTTTTCGTAATCTTTAAGGACTGAGAGAATGCTGTATAGTTTGTAAAAATGTTCATTGAACGGTACGAGCGTATGTAACAGTGGCTCTAGTAGTAGATGCGCAGAAGGCGGCGGCAAACCATTGTTGCTTATTATCGGGTATTTGAATTCGTCAAAATTAGTCAACCACGGCTGCAGAAGAGCATTAGCAAGATGACGTACACACATCGGCAACTCACTTTGGCAAGAATTAAGTACAGTGAGGCAAGACTTGAGGCGATTCTTGAAACATTGATTATCGCCGCACACTCGAATATGCTTATGCATAAATATTTCGACAATTAGGCAGCCCAAGATTTGCATTTCACGCGTATGACGCTTCGTTATAATCTCGCTGTAGTAGCAGGCAACTTGATTTTCGGCGCGAACCACTGAGCGAGTGCGTGAATGGCGAAACGGTAGAATGTTCTGATTGTCGATTGGAAATGTAAATGACTTAGTAGCGCGCTGGCGCCCTGAAGATGACACGGCCGCACTTTGAAATAATCGATTGGTAAACGCGTTTTGTACCTGCAACTCCTCGGCTCGTTCCTGTAATCCTCCATCATCCGGCGTTTCGGTTATCTGTATGCGACTCTGCGTCCCTGTGTGGAACGTCTTGCTGAAGAAGCCTTGAATATTCTCCAAGCTATTCAACGCGGAACTAGGATTGAACTCCTTCGGTAATATTGTTTTCTGACACGGTACATTTGCAACAAGAGCGGATGACTTGGGGCCAAGACTGGCGCTACGTTGACTACTTGATGACCGCACCTTATCCTCACGCTTAACATCTTCATTCAAAGAAGATCGACTCCGCGATAGAAGTCTGGAAAGTACAAGCGGACGAGAGTTAACACTTTCCTCGTCTACCGACGGTTCCTCCTCTTCACTCTTTGACGGTTCCATTGTGACGGAGGACGCGGAGAGATCCCGATTTCCTATAAAGCAGAAACACTATTACATCAAATCAAACAGAAACGCATCTATTTCTTGACAGACGTACTTTTCGACTTTGTTAACGAAATCTTCGGCGGCAGCTTTCCCCAGAAGAGCAAATTGAGTGCTTTAGGCGGATGTGGATGGAAGAACAACTGGACGACGCCGCTACCAGTCAAATTTGTGTGCCCATCGACAAGGTGAAGGCAAACATTCTTACTTTTGATTGCTGCGCTGCCACTCAACTTATATCCGAACGTTAGATCAATCCAGTAATGAAGACGCTCTGAAACATGTTGACTCTCCAGTGCCTCGCGGTGTTTCTCGATAAAGTCTTCCGGGCTTGATGACCAACTAGGTACATCCAGATCCTCGAGGTCATCGTGCACACTCTTAAAAATAGTCGGATCGCTGAAGAATTCCGGAATGCATTCGTCGGGTGTCCACTCTTGCAGCCGCTGAATTGAACTGGGGTACTCGGCTGGCACCCAAATTGTACGAACATTCTTGCACAGAATAACTTTCGGCGTCCGACGTGCCATGTACACATAGTATGTGATGGAGCTCAGTACATCAGATACGTGGTGAGGTACTTGTGCATCCTGGACATGTTCGTAGGTGAGGTCCAGCTGACAATCGCCCTTGTTCAGCCGGAACTTGGACTTCTTCATATCACGCCAACAGCGTCCGCTGCGCTCTGAGAAGTCAGTGACCCAAGGAAAGACATAGTGACAATTTGGGTCGCCAAGCCTTCGTCCTGCAAGGCCATTTAAAGCCATCAAGTAGGTGTAATTAGATATCTCGCCTTGGATCCACATCTTACAAAGTCGTTCTAAGCTTTCGCGGCCGGACACTTGTACCCTATCATAGGTTTTGATTCCGCAGAGTGAACAGCGTGACGTATTCAACTCATATTTGTGGCCCAGCTTGCGACACTCGTGTACTTTGTCTGTTTTGAGTCCGTCCTGCACATGGATGTTCGAAATAAGCTCGGGGAAAATCATGAGCCACAGGTCATCGCTCAAGTAAATATCGCTCAACTTTATATCGCCTAAGGTTAACGAACGCTCGTGCATCGTTCGCAATGCATGTACAAGTTGATAAATCAGAAATAATGGCTTTGTGTAGCATTTCTCAATAACTGATGGGCTAAATGTGAGGCAATCATAGAGATTGTGCTCCACATAATTGGTGTGAATAAGAAATATTGCGTTAAGTGTTTCAACGGCGCAAAGGGCCCCGTAAATATTGGAATGTGCATTATTTGTCTCAGAAGCTTCCATATTGGACTCAATTTCACAAGTGTTAATGATAGGACAGCCATATGTACGTACAATAATTTCTCTCAAGATATCATTGAAATCACACAGAGTGACCTGAGTACTTCTATTGCTGTCAAGAGTGTTATATTTCTTATAAGTACCTTTCCATTGGTTCTTGTAGTTGGTTTGAGCAATGTACTGCATTAGCTGGGAAAACATCAATGGTGACTCAGACTTAATCAATTTTGGTGACACCCGCGGCAGAGGTATCACCTTGGCATCACGTTTCTTCAGGATTCGTACGTAGATCTTTTGCCAGGAAGCGTCCACCTCCACAGCTTTGTGAGGCCATGAATCATAGGCAAGTTTCTCATTGAACTCACTCAACTTGGAATACTTTAACAAAGACCTATAACGAAAGCAATCAAGTGAACAATCAGCCGGATATGATTACAACTAGAACGTACTTAAGCCAGGTTTTGTGGACGAGTGCCGTGAACCTATCATCCCTACCAGCATGCTTCAAATATTTACTGGGTATTCCAAGCTCATCAACAAGATTGTCCATTGTATATTGCACATACACGCGTCGTTACCTCTTTCGATCATTGATGCACTAAACTTTATCTTACATTATTTCACATCACTGCACTTATATGTGACAGAACCACACTATTTAATCAAAGCCGCTGCACTAGCAAACCCAATTGCACTGATAACAAGCGCATAACCTCAATCCGAAAAGGTGAAGTGAGCTGACAGAAGAGATTTCCAATATTATGGGGAGGTGGCGCACTATGCGCCTGATATTGATTGACGAGTTTAAAAGTTTTAATACCAATTTAAAAGCAATCACTCGCTAAATGGCATTAACACTAGTTTATTAATCACTTAACTTGTACATGTTTATTTGCTTGACTATATAAGACATGCTGGATTTTTACAGAGCGATAAGATTGCAGTCATTTAAATAAACTCTTTCGCGCGCAGATTGCATATGGCCCAAGGGATAATAATGACCTTTACGCGCTTATCAGGAAGCGTTGGTTTTCTTAGCAAACAGCGAGTTATAAAGCTAACATAATAATAGTTTACCACCAGTAGAAGAATAATGATGCAGACAATAAGAAACCTCGGAAGCAAACTTGCTTTTAGGTATGTGTATTGCAAAACTTTGCAAAATTAAGTTTTGCGCTTTTTAGATCATATTCTCGTGGGATATCAACAATTAATCAAAATGAAGTTAAGTTCTTCAACGATTGGAGCACTGATTACTGGAATCCGAATGGTGTATGGCGGTTGTTAATTGCAATGAATACGTACCGAGTACCGCTTTTCCAAAAGTTTCTTACTGATGCCAATTTGGCACATGTTGCCTACGCTGAAACTGCAACACCCTTGCGAGGTATTCGTATTCTAGACGTTGGTTGTGGAGGTGGTTTTCTTAGTGAATCTCTCGCCAAACTCGGTGCAGATGTAATAGGAATTGACCCTAGCCAGCAACTTATTAAGATCGCCAGCAAACATGCGAGTTTGGATCCATCGCTTAGTAAACATTTGCAATATAGTGCATCTTCAATTGAAGTTTTCAGTAGGACGCATCAGGAAAGCTTTGACGCTGTTGTGTCTTCAGAAGTGATAGAACATGTTGACCAGCAAGCTTTATTCTTGAGTCATTGCGTCTCATGCCTCAAACCCGGTGGATCAATTATCCTAACTACGTTAAACCGTCATCCGCTGGGAGGACTATTCCATATATATATTTTGGAGTATGTTCTGAAAGTAATGCCCAAGGGGACTCATCAATACAACAAGTTTATCACGCCAAAAGAGGTCGAACAAATATTGCGCACACGTACGTATTACCTACGAATTATGTACAAGTTATGCCTTCTTCAATATTCTATTTGAATTGTAGATAATTGTCGTACAAGGAAAATTCAAGGATACACTCTAAACACCTTCAACTCACGTTGGTATTCTGTGCCAGTCCACTGGTTCACTTACGCACTACATGCAGTGAAAGAGGGACACTTTGCAGGTGGCGTCCCGTGCAAATACGCGCCAACTGCGGCAAGTAATGCAAATGTTTGAAAAGCGAGGAATACTATCAAACAACCATAAAAGAAACAACTAAATAGGCTACAATAGAAATGACGTGTAATTGTTACGTGCAGTTTTACATGTGTTATCTAATCGTCAAATAAACTGGGCTGTCGTCCACACTACAAATATCTTATTCAAATTTACAATCGTGTTACAGTTAAAGACGCTACCAGTTGGTTCAGTGTAGTAGGTAGACTTCAGAATTTAATAAAATGTATTCGCTCATTTGTCGATTTTCGGCCCGCCAAGAATACCGTTCCAAGTTCTTGCGGTACGCTAGTAATACCGGAACTACTCAAGACAAAGACCAACTGGACCTCTTCAACAAATTGGGAGGTAAATGGTGGCAAAGTCCGGATCTTGCAAGCTTACGTAACATTAATGCGGTCCGAGTGCCCTTCTGCAAGGAGTTTCTCATGCCAGTACATGGAAACTGTCAGTACGCGAATACGACTACGCCACTCAAGGATATCCGTATCCTTGATGTCGGCTGTGGAGGTAAGACTCTTATTTGCATATACACACACAATTTATATTATATTTATTTAAATAATAGGTGGCTTCCTCAGCGAGGGCCTCGCTAAACTGGGCGCAGACGTAACAGGACTCGATACAGCTGCGGACGCTATTGAAGCTGGCAGAGAGCATGCTAAGCTTGACCCAACCCTTGCCAACAATTTGCGCTACGAAGTCGCTCTTATAGAGGATTGGGCAAAGACGTACCACGATACGTACGATGCCGTTGTATCGTCTGAGGTAATCGAGCACGTGAATGAGCCAGAATTCTTCCTAGGAAATTGTATCGCTTGCTTACGCCGCGGCGGGTCCATGTGTCTAACAACCATGTCACAGAATTGGCTCGGGGGCTTTGTGAATATCTTTATATCGGAGAATATAACGGGCATTATCCCAAAGGGCGCACACGAATACAGTAAGTTCATTGATCCAAAAGAGATGGAGAAAATGCTTCTGGCACGTGAGTACATGCACCACTTGAACTCATTCAACTTTTACTCATAAAATCATATCTCATTGAAAATAGATCGCTGTTCAACTATCGCAACAAAGGGTTTTTGGATCAATAGCTACACAGCCAAAAGTCAACGTCTGCCAGTTACTTGGTTTAATTATGCGATCCATGCAGTGAAGCACTAATCTATGTTGTCTCCGTAGTTAGCGATATCATGTTAACTAAGTAAACTCATCGCAAAATTTATGTAAACATTTTTTTCGCTTTCACGAATAAAATTAATACATGTTTATGCTGTTTCTCATTTCTACGTGCGTTTAGTGTTGATAAATAATTGCAAAATGCAAACTAGCTCCACTCAATTAGACAAAACGTACACACGAATGACATACTACTAACATGTTGGAACGGTGCGCATCGCATCGTACCAGTCAAAACATTAATTTAATAGCAAAATGGGAATATCCTCAATTAACGCTTATATAATTTGATTTAATTGAACTTTTATTAATAGTGTCAAGGCGTGCGCTACATGAGATCAAAGATATTATTTGTTTTCTCATAGGAAAGGAAATATACATGCAGCTAGAACGCAAAACAAATTGAGAATCATGTCATAAAACTCATTAAACAAAACTGAAAAATGCAAACTAATATAGGAGTGAGGAGAGGAAATGTGCAAGTATTTATTTTTTGCCGGCAAACAGCATACAACGGAATATGACTTCACTTTTTCGGCGCAATCAATGAGTACAAACGCAATAAAACTAGTTAGTCAATCAGTTACATATTTTTGTCAATATAGTTTAGTGTGGATTGCAAAATCGCACACGTACGCAGCTTCGAAAAGAAGTAACAAGGTGGGACACTCCCGGTGGGAGCACACGCAAGGCTACAAATGCAAATATAAAACGAACTTGCAGCTACCATCAAAGGCATATCAGTTCAGGCCGCGCTTACAACTTACATAATCGACACCTCGACATCTCGATTGGTGTTAGAAGAATAAGAAGACAACCAAACAAGACCCACAATGAGATCCATCGTAAGTAGAATCAAAGTTTTTTCCGCACGGCCGCCGAATAAATTACAGAGTAATTAAAAGTTATTATCGCAAAATATAATTGTGTGTCAGGTAGTTAACTGCGATTCTAATTACTAGTTCACACGACGCAATTTACAAAGATTTAAACTTTGGATTGCAACAAATATGGCGTGTTTCTCTCAATTGCGTGTGGTATCGACCATATTAAATGTTGCTCAATGTACCATTATTTTCAGATATTGCTAGGATTCTTTACGGTTGCTGTCGCCGCACAAAGTAGCAGCTACGGCTTGCTCGGGGGTGACACCGGCTACGGTGGTTATCAAAACGGATACGGTGGGTATGGGCCGGTGTACACGCGCCCCTATTATCCGCCATACACGTACAGGCCAGGTGAATGTATTCAACGTGTTCAAATTTGCTAACTTACTACTTGCGAGACATTAACGTAATAATTTGGACTAAACAGCATATAAACTTATGTATATCTAATTATTGATTCACATGGCTAATACTACTTACTGAACACATCAAACTAAATAACGAATGAAAAAGCAATTCTTTATGCCCATACAGGATCAACTGGTACATCTTCTTCAACAGGTGGCTACAGGCCAGGATACTCAGGATACAGGCCTGGATATAACGGCTACGGCGGCTACGGCGGATACGGCAGTTACGGAGGATACGGAGGGTACGGGGGCAATTATCCGGGCGGTACATCTACCTATGGTAGTGGGTACGGGGGATACGACGCCGTAGGATACGGCAACCGATATGGTGGTTATAGCGGCTATGGAGGATACCGACCAGGATATTCTGGTTATGGTGGTTATGGCGGCTACACCGGCAGTGGCTATAGCGGCGGTGGTTACGGCAATTCTGGAGGCGGTTACTATGGCGGTGAGTCCATAAATATTGCTAATCATAACAAAAACTACTACGACAATGTGTATTGTAGGATACGGCGGCGGCTACAATGGGTACGGCGGATACACCGGCTACGGTGGACCTGGCTTCTTCCAAAAGAAGTAGCGCTAGCAACTGCGCATCTAGCAGCCACGTTAAGATTTATTTATTTATGATGTAATATTAATTTGTTTGCTGAATTATTTCGAGTACAAACGATGGGCAAATAAATAATTATATAATAATTTCGATTCTTGTATAGCCTTTTTTCAACAATGCGTGGGATCTGCGAAAGTAAAACGCAAAAAAGAAAACCTACGCACGTCCTTCACTTTATTTTGCAAATTAAACTGGCTGGCGTTTTTTGGCAATTGCGGTCAGCCCGGCTCGATTGAGAATGATTTAGGGTAATAATAATTACCCTAAACCTATGCACAAAATAAATAAACAAATAAGACATATAAATAGTTCTGCCGTTGTCATGCATGATTCGTTTAAAGATTCTAGAAATTCAAAATTAATTTAAGTGCTTCATCCCCGGAACAGAAAACCAAAATTTAATTGCATGCATTCCCAAAAAATGAATGGTAATTAATTTTAAAGAACGAGCTTTGATTATGTAATAACAGAGAAACAAATATAATCGGTAAATTTCTCTATGCTAGCAGAAATATTTTGCAATCAAGTCCACTCTCACTCTTGTTGCTTTAATCCCACGGCCGGACATTGTATTAATCAGCAAAGATATATCAGATGTTATTCTTAGTTTGTAACTCGCAGTAGACCGAAACGCATCCAACAGTTCACCGAAGAGTATCCAGTAGAAGAAAAAAATGAAGTTGCTTATTGTGATATTGTTTTTTGTACTAAGTATTTCACCAAGTATCGCTCAAGATTACGAATGGTACGCAAAGCGCAATCGTAGAAGACGCCCGCATCAACAAGCACAACAGTACCAATCAGCTGCAGGTCCTTGCGGACGATTCTTCGGACTGTCCTATATTAACTTAAATTATAATGTCGACTGTAGTGGACATGGCGGTGGCAGTGGATCCATTGACGACTTCATTGGTAACCATTATCACACGCAGCAAGGTGGACTAGGAGGGCAAGGACTTGTTGGCCATCATAGACCTCAGAAACCGCATCGACCGCATGGAGGTAATTAGTAGATTCCCGTAGAACACAAAGTATAAGAAGAATGTTGCACGAGCAGATCGCAATTATATGTAATAGGTGGTCAGAATCAACAAAGTGGTAACCTTTTCGATCGCCCGATTTGGGGAACACTCGGGAGCATCGCAGGTACAATCGGCGAAACAGTGGGCTCATTCAGTAGCGCCCTAAATAATGGGGTTAGTGGAAGCGGCGGAGGAAATATATTCGATGGCAGTATTATTAATAGTTTTGCTAGCTTATTCGCACCCAACACAAATCCACCGGGCGCATCCACGATCCCAAATAATCCTCAACGTCCCCCGATTATTAATCGTCCACAGCCTGCACCTATAACAGAAATCCACCGACCATTACCATCCCCAACGGCACCAACTTCCAGTGGCTTACCAAACGTACCCGAGCATCCTGTCGTCCCGATCGTCGATCTGCGCCCGGTTCACGAAAACTTCTACGATGAGGTAACGGAGTCTACGCTCTACTATGCGCCGGAAATGCATGGCAGCAGCAACAGCAAGTTTCTCACTCACGTACACGCTTCAAACAGGTCACCCAGGAGGCATTTTCCTCGATATTAACAACTACAACAGAGCAAAGTACTCGTTAGTTTATTCAGGCGTTTCATCACCTGTTAAAACGATGACCTCTCGCCTTCCACGCATCTCATGCACGCATATACGGTAGGAGCATTAAGGCATCAAACAAGAAACATTTTTAATAGTGTTTATTATCAATATAAATAGTAAGAAGCCTCGAATTGAACGTAGTGTTAATGCATCACAACGAAACACCATTCTCAATCAAGGACCAACTAAATAACATTGTGTCTCATGCATACAGACTTCTTTGTACATCTTTTACATTACATATATTAACTGGAAGTAACATATACTTTGCAGGTATTTTCGGAATAGTAGTATTTATAATAGTAGTTAAATATGTGTACACAATTTATAATTGTTCGTTGCATAGCAATATGTATGTATAGTTAGAAAATTAAAATTGCCTCATATTGTTCGTCAATTATTCGATGCGCGAAAGAAACATGAATAATTAAGAAACGTCGGTATTGTAAATGTCTGGTGAGAGAAATGTACTAATAATTTGTGAGCGCATTCAGTAAACATAATCGAGAAATATACGGTTGGCGTGTACACGTTTTTAACGCGCGAGATATGTTTGAATATTTTCCTCCGAAAGGTTTGTGAATTAATTGCTACCGTCCCGCGCCCCTATACGTGTGGTACATCAGAAAAAGTTTCTCTCTTCGCCTACGTCGTCATTGTCGTCTATTTATTTCCTAAATGTACATCATTAAAGTGTACATCATTAAAACCTATTAACATTTAGTATTTTTTGTTTCGTTCATTTTTATCTTTGATTTGGTCCGAATGCGCTATTATTTCACCGCGCGACAATGTGTCGGGCGCGCCGGGCGCAATAAGATTTGCATTTTTGTAGTCTCGCAAAAGAAAACGTTATCAGTTAGTGAACACACTTGAATTATACTATTGCGCCCAAATGCCCATCGTCGCAATGCGCAACCCTATTTATTGAGTTCTCCCTCGTACATTGGTTTTCTTGGTGCCATTATTTACACATAAAAGAAATGAAATATATTATAATATATAATAGGTATGTATAATATATATATATATGTAGATATATATATATGCATATATACTTCTAGGTATATAAATCCAATATTATGTATATGGTTATAATACATCATCATATAGGTAATAGTCGCAAATACAGGATATAGGTATTATAAAAATGCTCTCTCAGTATCAATAGTATTCAATCATTAAAAATGTTGAGTGCCACTATAAAATACACTCCTTCCCTTTCTCATTTGACTAATTGTGGTAATTTAATCTTGACCGCAGTTATTCATTCGGTGGACCGCACTCTGATCCCAAAAAGCGGGTACACGAATAGTTTCAGTAGTAAAAATTAGATTATCTTACTTGTTTAATGATAATAAAACGCTATTGAACAACGTTTGCCGCCAAACGAAACAACAAAAACGCGTTCGCGCCATTATTTTTTTATGAAAAGGAAAGACACAGTCAACATTGAGAGTTCCTTAAGTATCACACTAATCCGAGTAGTTTAGCAACTCTTGAGGGTATCAACAAACAAGTGAACAAGCAAAGGCGTGCCATTTATCATGTTTGTTAATGCTATTGATTTGTGGACATTTTTGCTAACGAGAAAAGGCACACGCTACTACATACAGTCCTATGAAGCATAAAATATAACATCATTTTATGATTACGTTAATTATATCATTTCTTTTCGTATTGCTGTGTGTGAGTGAAAGTTTGAGTGCGTTGTACTTGCATGAATATTCATTTTGGTCAATTTTTAGTTCACTCCTTTTTTTAAGTCAAAGAGGATTCAAGATATTTGTTTATATCCTTGTAAATCTACACTAAATTTTATTTTTATGTTATTTTATATTATATTGACAGAGCAGTGCGTGGTAAACGTCTTTTTTGTTTCAACGAATTTTTGCAGTACTGATTAAAAAATTCGTTTGATTACGCAATGCTTATCACTCAATGAATGGTTAACCATGAATCCATTACAATAGAGACGTCGCATTTTGTTAATCACACATCGTAATAAAATAAAATTTCTATTTAAAGTACATTTTACAAGTATTTAATCATTAATATTTTACGCGAACTAATAATAAAATTATAATTAAATATTAATATGAATAATATTCTTCTGCGTTTCATATCCCCTTCCGTTATCAACCTTGTATATCGCTTGTTTGATAATTTCAACATTTGAATTCATTTTCAAGTGTACTTTAATTAGTTTTAGAATATGCTTTTCAAAATCAATCATTATTGTATCAATTGCATCAATTATATCACGATCGATTTTCCTTTTGTAAATACCTTTCTCACCACTTTTGCGTCCTCCCCTGATCTGATGATGAACTTTCAACTATGACAATTGCAATCGTAACATTATAATAGCAGTAGAATAATCACAGTCCTTGCGCGAAAAAAATTAATTAATTATATGGCAGTTGAAAACATGTAGCTGGTTGATTTTCAACAGATTGAATTGAATTTCAACGGTTTTGTATTCATAAAAAACGCACGTTTTATTTTTATTCTTGGCACTCGTAGTAGTTTTAATATATGTCTTACGTAGCCTGCGCTTTTTCGCAAGTCGCAATTAGTTGGTAATAGTTATACAAAGTAGTAAAAACCAAGGCACAGTGTACAACGTGTTCCGAAGGATATCTTCTGGTGAATTACATTAGTGGAGAGCGTGCGTGCGCATCGTCTCGTTTTCCTTCTGCGAAACTCGTTTAATGCGGCCTCCACACTTAAACGCAATGTAATTGATCAAACAAAAAACATCTATACCGTTCTGATTTAATATAATCATACTTGTATCGGCAGTTCAAATAGCTTTTTCTTAATATTATGCGTTTGACTCGTCTCCTCCGCTTGGCGAAGGAATGAACATAGCAACACACACAATGTGCGCTATAATTAAAACGTTTCCGTACGAAGAAAGAAGAATCCCTCACAAAATTCGAATTCGCTTAATTTTCTACGCCGATACGTTATTTAATATTTATGAAGTAGTACGTATATTCCATTCTAACTACTATTTCATTATTCAATTTTCTCTAGTCGTATATAGTAATTTATAATCTTGTATATATATAATAATATATTTTGTTTTTGTTTGTTTGTTTTAAATAACACGAACACACTTAACTATTTATAATAAATGTTTAATTAATTAATAGAATAATAATAAACGTAGCACAGCCGTCGAGTAAAAATGTTTAAAGCAGTCACGTGTGTGTTGATTTTTCAGTTATTCGCATTTATTTAATTATTTATCATTATTATTCGTCTTCCGAATGATTCGCGTATGATTGATTAATTATTTGCTATCTCGAACGAATGAACGGCCAAACTCATCACATCTCTTGCGTTGTTCGACATTATACCTCAATGATTGTTTCCTCCTCAATTTTGAACGCTTAATCGAAGTTCGTACGTGTTTAACCGCGCAGCACATACGATTTTGTCTCGTGAACGCTTCAGCCTATATGTGTGAATTTTGGTTCTTCTTCAAAAATTGGGCGCATTTCCTTGAAAGGTACTGCGTAAGCATTACGTGGTTTCATTATTGTCTTAATCTCATCGCTCGTGAGGTGTTTCGGTCGGTCTTGTCTGCCCAGCCCGTCCCCTAATATACAGATGTGATTTGTTGCATGTACACCCTACTCTGCGCAGCGTCGTAAAAGACGCTTCCACTCCTCTAGTATCGCGATTGATATGGGATTGGCATGTTACCGTGGGCGCATACTGAGTCCGCCTGCCTACATGGACGTACGCTCTACGAAGATAATATCTATTGGGTAGGTTAGATTATCACATAAAGGATATGGGTCACTTAGGTGTACGGAAATATCGCAGTACAACGTATCCGAGCAGTCTGAAGACGACGAGGAAGGCAACCAGTACGCAAGTGTTGGCCCACAAGGGCAGGTGTGGACCCTGCGCTTCAAGGATGGCGTCTACGGGAATCGCTGGTGACGCGTTACAGACGGAGAATTTACTGGGCTCCGCGCACCTATAAAAGGGAATCAATCGATAATTAATTGCTAAAGGAAATCTGGTCAGCAACGTACACAATGGGCAATCCCTCGCCAAATTCGACGATCTGCATGTTTTGATAGGCATAGTGCACCATTGAAAGGTACCGCATCCAGGTGAGCCACGCAGGGATGTTGGTAGCGAGGTACCCGCCAAAAAGTTGCGTAGCAAGCGTGTATAGCGCACTAATAGTTATGCTCACTTGCATATCCATACACGCAGCGCCTATAAAAAAACCAACGCTTTGCGCTACGACCGTGTTCAGCAGCAGAAAACCTAGCAGCGTGAAGAACACCATCGAGGAGTGAAAGCCAAGCATAGGATATGAGATTATGTGATAGATCGCCGGCAGTGTCACCGTGAGCGGCAGCTCGCCCACCATCTTAGCGAGGTAGTAGGCGCTCAATCGGTACGCGCCCGATTGCCGTTCCTTATTGATCACCTCGCGTTCAGGCGGGAACGAGCTGAGCGCGCCGAAGTGCGCGAACAACATCCAGTATGTCGTCGAGAAAAACATCCAACCCTGGATGTCATGCAATGCTTCTTCGCGCCGCTCCAATTGGAACCACAATAAACCAGCCATCAAGCCCAGACCGATCGTCTGTACCCAATTCAATTTCGAAAGCATGCGCGGTCGCGCCTCTTGGAAGTTGCGCTGTGACAGCACTTTAAACTGTGTCCAAAAGCTCGTCGGCCAGGAGAAATAACAGTCGGAATCGCTCGTTTCACTGCTTGACGAAGACGCATGCGAATGCGTATCCAGCCACAGCCGACGCACATCCGGCTCCATGGAATTCAGCATATCCTCCGATGGAAGATTACTATTAGTGAGCCCTGCAAAGAGCGTATTCGAAGATAATTCCGAGATATATGACCTATCGCTGAACTACTTACTATCCAAATGTGGAAATGTTACGTGATGATTAGGATCCATCACACGCCCTGAGTTATCCACAAACTTCTCTTGAAGGTAAATGCAGTCGTGCAGTTCCACCGGGTAGTCCTTGGCTTCACGTGCCTCTCGAGCCGCCCCAATAATTTTCTGACGTACTTCGGTTGACCCCTTCACTTGTTCCACTGCCCATTGAAAGAAAAAGAGAAATTGCGAGCAAAGCGCACAACATAACAAAACACTTTTACGTACGTATAAAATCAGCCGGATTATAGTGCGGCATTATATGCAGACCAACGTTGGCGAAAAAATCGACCACTTTGCACGTATCCCCAAAGTAGGCAGTCTGACCACCACACAGCAGAAGCAACTTATCGCACAAATGAAATATCTGACTGGAAGGCTGGTGCAGCGTAACTACCACCGTCTTGCCCTCCGTCACTGCGTACCGTTTTAGCGTCGTCATAAGATTGAACGCAGCGTACGAGTCTAGACCGGATGTTGGTTCCTATTAAAATATGGATATTAGACAATATGAAGAAATGACAGACGGGGAAGAACCATACATCTAATAACATGAGCGAGGGATTGGTGAGCAGCTCGCAAGCGATATTCGCGCGCTTTTTCTCGCCGCCACTAAGGCCACGCTTAATATAATCGCCAATGATGGTGTCTTGGCAGGAACCGAGTTCCAGCACATCGATGATATGGTCGACGTACTGCATCTTCTGCGAATGTGACATTGTGTCCGGTAGACGCAGTCGCGCTGTATACTCGAGGGTCTGTCGCAACGTTAAATCCGGAAAAAAGATATCCTGCTGCAAAACGTAGCAGATCTTGCGTTTCCAGCGTTTGCACAGTTGGTCGCGATTCAGATAAATGTGACCGGCGTCAAGACGTAGTCGACCGCTGAGACAATTCAGGAGTGTCGTCTTGCCGCATCCCGAAGGGCCCATCACAGCGAGCAACTGCCCCGGACGCACCAGTCCATCGACATCTCGCAGGATCTGTCGACTGCCAACGCTCACTGTCAAACCACGGAATGCCAAGTGTACCGGCAACGGCCGGTGGTCGTTGATCAAACATGGAAAATGCACAGATGTCTGATCTGACCTGCAACAAGAAGACCAACCAATTAACATAACACCCCTACCGCAGTTATCCAAAACATCCGATATATTCTAATATGTATATTGCACTCTAGGCCTACGCGGAAAGTGATGGTGGTTTCAGGGAATACATACACACACCACACACTAACAACAAATATTGTCGGGCTTCCACGTTTTTGACCGGGTATACTATCAAGGACGAAATTTATTGACACCAATACCGAACGCTGTTATCGAATGAGTAATTCGAAATTGAGTAATTCGATTATAGCTCGCTATAATACATTAATTATTATATATGTATTGAATTGTCCCGTCTTGCGTTCAATCAAGTCGTAGATTAGGGAAGCAACAAGTTCATGGCAGCAATTAAACCGTTCTTTGACATTTCGCTGTTCACGCTCCGAAAGCAACACGCAGCAAGGTGTGAAAATCGGGAGCTGTTTAATGAAGGGTGGACATCTTCAGTGCCCGTACGCATTTGAAACTAAGGCATCCGTTCTCAGCGTAGCTTTTGAACAACGGAACTATTTTTTTGTGTGGCCCAGTATTCTTGGTAACCTACTGACCTGATGGGTTCATCGACCCAATACATACTCGTGCGCGCACCCAATCATCAGCAGCGGCCGCTCTCCGCGGACCGACTTGCGTACGCGCCGCTCGCTTCTTTGTCTCTTGATGACGGGCAAGCGAGCGTTTTAGAGTGCTAGGATTGTGGGGGCTGCGATTATCTAGTGTAAGCAAAGCACGCAGGTTCTAACAGTACTTCTTCTGCCTCATCGCCTTCACCGCGGGTACGGCAGCGTACCTAATTGAATGATTAAGCGATAGCATTTGGATTATGTTAATTGGATTCTGAGCCAAATCGTATACGATCTTCTTCTTTGGTTGTTGTCGTCGCCGCGAGAGCCCAATAAATATGGATGTACGTATGTGCGTATGCGTTGCAAATACCATTGGTCGATCTCCAGCATCGCCATGCCCAATAATGAGACCAAATTCAATTTGACAATACGCGCACGGGTGTGTGTAATTTCAGAGTTATCCATTAACATAGAGCGCAAGCCGAGCTGGAATTTCGAAATCGGCGTCGCGCAGGTGAGGCTTTAGGCACGCTCTGCAGCCTGACATCCCCCTCTCATCCACTTCATCTAGGGCATACCTTCCTCCTCAATATCCACACGCTTCGACGCCTGCTGATGGCAGTGTCCTCCGCGTCAAAGGGCTAAGACCGTGGGGCACGCCAGTACCGGTCCCACATTGCAGTACGGATAGGACGGCAAAAATAGGCGCCTAGCGAGAACGACGCACGATAATGAAATAAATATTTGCGTAGGCGTACTGTAGGTCTCGATGCGTTACGAAAACGGGGAGTGTCATAAATACGTTTTGTTGTATGATCGTGCACGCACATTGCGCGAGCACGCTATATAACCGTACTGTACACACAATTATTGAAAGAGTTTACCCGTCATACGAGGTCCTTAAACTCGATACGATTGCACCAATCAAATTTTAAGTAACGTAGGTTCATGGGATCGTCCGATGCACCCGAAAAGTTTATTTTATCGCAGCGCATAATTCGGCAATTAACAAGAGACACATCCACATACCACACACTAGGCGCACACATATTCCGGCGACTTGAGACGCTTTTCTAGTGGCATGCGTCTGGCGATCGACGAGAGTGGCACCAGGGCAGGCAGGATCAATGCGCTCGAGCACTCGGGACGCAAACAGCATGTGCAAGCATCACGTAATACGGAGCAGCCGCACGCACTTGTTGCAAATATTCGGGAGGTCAAGCGGCCGGTCAATGTCTAATTATGGGCTTGTCAGCGAATGGGTCAAATGTCGGTCCACAACCCTGTTTTACTCTCGCCGCCATTTTCGGCCAAATACCGCTCCTCCATTCCGCTGGACTGCTCCTGGTCCCAATCAGTCATCACCTTATTTATCACCTGCAATAAATCGATTGGCTCCTCTTTTGAGCTCTTGCGGAACGTGCTCTTGCGCACGTAGAACATGCGGCCATAACGGTAGTAAAAGGATGCTAGACACATATCAAACGCATCCTCGACAAGTCGCCTCTTGCTTCTTCTTCTTCCTCCTCTTGTTCTTGGAGCACTTCTCGCTGCCTTCCAACGCAGCATCGGGATCAGGCCATGTGGCCAGAAGCAAGTCCGTTTTCCAAAACGCTATTTAAGGCGCATTTGCGTTTTATAATCAGCACGTCGTGGAAATACACATAATATGCGAAGCAATTAACATCAGCAGCAGCGGCGTGCGCGATCCACGCAACGCGGAAAAAATCGTAAGCGCGCAACGCGCGACCTAATTAATGAATGAAGCAGATTTACATAAATTTACAATATCGATGCAATAATACACATTTCTCGCTCGTAAATTGCGCGCGCGCCACATCGCATCAGCCATCATCAGCGACACCGAAAAACAGGTTACTTTTAATTAACCAGCCGGCTTAATGCTCGGATCACTTACTCAGCTGCCGTGCGTGCGTATAATGGTCCTTAATGTCTTCCCCTCATCGTCATCAACGCAATAATAATGATACCAGAATTCGAGCGAGTGTCTATCAAATAATTACTCGATTTTATGCATTTGCGAACTTTTTGTACTTTAATAACCCCACAGCATTAATCATCTTAACCACTTGACATACAATAGCGTCTCTGACATGTCATGTAATTCATGCGCCATGGTGGTCGCCCCAAGACGTCAAGAAATCTCTTCGATAAGTACCGGGCTGTAGTGAATTATTGAATTATGAATATTATTGGACTGTATTATTACTTTATAGCATTTCTTAATAAACTAAAATAAAACGCCTTGTTCTGAGCTGTTGCAAGAGTGTTCACTATTGAGAAAAATTAAATGGAACACATATATTCGTATATCAAGTGGGTAATTAATCGCACATCCTCGGGCGATTTCACCAGGTACAGTCACCCGATCCAATATGCAACCCTTGCTCCACGTTCAATATTCGAATCGTTCAGATTCGTGCTTTTTTGGGTACGTGGATTTTATCATATGTAATGCATTGTGACCTGGTTATTAGTATGACCCACTGTCGTCCATGGACGCAAGCGAGCAAGCAGTCCCCGAATGGCTAATCTATAGAATACGCCGCACGCAGCCAAGCAGGCACAACAAAACGGCGCGGCTCGCGGACTTGGTGTTGTTCGCTCGTTGGTTAGTAGCCGCCATACGCAGGTCAACAACCTCGACAATGCGCTGCTACCAAACATAACGCACGTAAATAAAATATTTCAATTGCGCCAACGGCCTGCGGCTCACTACACACTCTCGCGCCGCGACCCCCCAACGATGTGGGGACTTCGATTCCTCGCAGCGACATGTTCCGCGGTGCGGAGTGCTTTCGATTATGTGGGTGGCGTGCGCACTCCCCGTACCGGAGAACGCGAACGCTCCGCTTTCCGAGCACGTCAAACAAGGCCAAGACGCGCTTTCTTCGGCGTTCGTTCGCGCTTGGAGATTTCTCCAGCTGCAAACGTGCGCGCACCACGCTCAGTCAGACGTTGCCCAACCACAGTGGTATCGAATCTTGCAATTACTTCATCGACGGGTTCGCGCGCAGGTGCTTCTGCAATTCTAACGATAGATTGCAAAACTTCCGACAGGCGTATGAAGGAAATCCGAGTGCTCGTCGCGACGCTGTCATCGCCACCATCATAGTCGATGGAGGACGATCTCGGTCGTAGTACTTTCCACTAATCTTTCTACTGCAGATAAATTGCGTCATATAATTAATTTCGACGCTTGCCGTGCTGTCCGACCACCCAATCCATTGCGGTCGCTGCTTCCTTCGTGCGACATGCGCACCGCGCTGCGATGAAAATAGACTTCCCGGGTCAAAAAACTCCCACTTTATGTCGTGCTAGATTCTTGTTTTCGATGCTTTGCCAAATTTTTATTACACACATGGCGCTACTACCATTTCATTCCCTTTCAAATATATACGTTGAAACACTCATTAGCGTTGTATTATCTGCTATCACATCCTTCCACCTAGTCCGTGCACGTCTTACGCACCAGCTTATTCACTGTCGCAGAAAGCGATTTTCAGGGTCTTCGGTGGTTTCACCAAAGAGCGACAGTGATTATGCTGCAGGATAAAAGTACGAAACTAATTTAAAGTTCGCGCAATATATGCAGTACGCAATAATTATTGGTATACAAAATGCGCTCGAATAAATCGCAGCAAGTGTCCTCCTGTACTGCATCCAACCTGTTCCACTCACATCACATTTTCGTGTTTTGGCATTATTGCGACACGACCAATTCTCTAGAGTGCGCAGAAAACGTTTCCGCTGGCCGTGTCCAACGCAAGAAGAACGAAACAAGAATTGTGTTTTTGCCGACGCTGTTTTGCGCGCATCGGGCATGCGTTTGAACGCTTTTTCGCGTCATATACACGCTAGAAAGAAGCGTGACGCAACAAATCCAACGCACGTACCTACTGGGAGCACCAAGAAAACGCCACATCCTCCGTGCGATTTCTGTATCAGCCAGTCAAATGCAATTAAAGTGAAAAGTGCATTCGGGTGTGTGTTACATTTTATTACCATCCAACGTCGCTACAGCGCATTGCACGCTCGCTCACTCGACACTTAGTGCGTCGATTGGTGTCAATAACATTTCGTAATTAATGCAATATTACATCAATAAGTCCCAACAGCAGCAGCAATGTGTTGCAGATTTCATTTCGTGGGACTTGGCTAAGAGTTAAACTGGTATTTTTATATGCGTGTGACGGTGGTGGTAGTCGTGGTGAGGAGGAATTTCGTTCGAACACGTGCCGCCGCCACCATTCGCTGCAACGGGCCCGACGCATTGCACTCTGCAAGGAAACAAGTGAAACTATATGCCATTTGCTTTCGACTCAAAACTGCGAATTGCTAGTCAACTCTCGATCGATTGGCAAAGAATCACTGTCGAACTCAGTTGTTCATTACTTACCTAATAATAGGCACGTGCGCGCGGCTCTTGTAATTTCAAAATAACATAAATGACCTTTTCTGCAATCTGGTTAAATAGATGTATACACTGGGCATGCATGGACATTGTGTTGACGAATGAGTACGAGACAGGTATTAGACTATTCATGCATTACATTGTCAATTGTCGTTGCTAGATTCTTCTGGATGATGTTCCAGTTGGTTCAATCATTCATTTTCCCCCTAGCGAAACTTGTCCTGCCATCGCAGCATCCCCCAGTGTGCACGTGCGTCATCGTTTTCAATATGTCGAGGGGGATGGGTAAGAGTTTAATTAAGACACGAGGCGCGGCACTCTTCGACGCGGGACTAAAAAGCAAAATAAACGAGAGATGAAAATCAGAAAGAAGTGCGGAGCCTGCGCACGGTCTGCAATGGAGAATCGATGCAACGGGGGCACTCCAACGAGATTCACCTCGATCATAACGGAAGTGCGTGCGTGCGTACGTGGCAACAAGCATGTCTGCGGAACACGCATGGCGCAATTCTGTCTTTAACTTTCGGTTGGTGTCCTAGAATCGAACACAAAGCTTGCTTGCTTAGGGCGGACGAAAAGTAGGATCGAACAGCCCGCCACTATTAATATTTATATATTTGTAATTGACAATAGTGTATGAATCTAAAAGGATTCGATACGATAAATTAGCTTCGTCGTAATTTAGGGCCAATGAGAATTGATTAACTTTGCGAATTGTTTTCGAAAAAAGCGATTTTCACAACAAAATCATAAAATCCAAGTTTAGTGCGCTTGTCGCGCGCATTTTGTACACTAACATCTCAAATATATGTGGGATGCATGTTTATGAGCGCAGATGCTTCGATGCAATTAAGAATGTTTACTGTAAGATTGGTACAGCGAGGAGATGATGGCTATTGATACCCGATAACGGAAAAGAGTCAGTGTGGGGCTGTGCCTGGAAGAGGCTCCAGGTCACTAGGTGTACTGTCGCGGATCGCTGATCACCGTCGGACACCCCTCTGTCGCAAGTATTGTAGTGCACGCATACCAGCCAGTAATAAGCCGAACAGTATAGCTTGATCATCCGGAGCTAATAATACTATCGTGACCACCGCTCTGATCGCCCCCTGGTATATACGCGTTAATCGCACTGGCGCCGACATATATGCTGCCCGATGATAATGAACCGTAATAATACAATTCACCAATTGTATGACTTTTTAATTGCTGCATTAATGATTTTATCTTGCTATTATTACAATTTCAATTCAACAATGGCAGGAGACGTGCATAAACATTCACTATTAGAATTTGAATTGTTAAAGCAGCATCACTACGTCTCGAGATATTGAAAGAATTTTATGTTTTGGCCCCACTGCGCACCGGCACCGTAAGATAATGACATGGATGGTCGTGTGGCGCGCGTGAATTGGTTATTTCGTCGGATATTTTGGCGAAGGTGAGTGCGCAGCAGCGATCTTCGAGTGCCGGCTGAAACTTGGTTAGTGGTGTGGCATTGCGCGCATTGCAGTCGGATGCACCGCTCTTTTTGTCCCGCTTGAGTCAGCGCGAGCAACATATTTGTTTGCCGGCGCGAGCTCGCGCACCGTGTTTGTTATCGTGTCAACGAACCGGGCTCAGCTCAACACGCCGCGACGGTGTGCTGCAATTTCTTCTCGGTTTCTCGAGGTACTTGGCATTATTTATAGTAGTTTTCGCTCGACGCGCGTAGAGAACGATTGCATATCAATGGAGCAACGCTATGCGAATAGTGCGGGCACGCGCACGTCAGCCGCGATGTGTGGTGTACTGATGAGAAAAATGCTAATGAAGAACTTGAATGATTCGCACGGCCTAAATTCCTGCTGTTCTTTGTATCAGCCGAGCTCGCATGCTATTGTTTGTCGCTGTCGTTGTTGTTGTTGTTGTTGCTGTAAAAACGGGTCCATGGTTTGTGCAAGTCCTTAGCAACTGCACGCGCCGCATCGAGAAAAGAGTACAATAACCTATTATGACACAACGTGCTCGGTTGTGCGGCCAGAAGAAACAAATCGCGACGCGCGCACTTTTTTCTTTCGCGCTACTCTCCTCGCCGCGCCATCGCGCTTTTCTATTATCGCATTGACCGGATTTGCTGCGTGTTGCACTGAATGTTGACACATTGTTGAAATGCCTTGCTTGCAACACACCGTCCTGCATATGAATGTGGATATGAATGAACCGATCAATGATGCTCGCCACAGCGCTCCTCTCGTGTGCGTAACCCTTGCCACCCCACGATTGGGACTGCGCTCTCACCAACGGGGGATACGAGGCCGCACGCAAGACGCTTTCGTCGGTGTGCACATACAAGTAAAGTATCTAGCAAAGTCCTTCACGGTACCGTTGCTAGCCAAGAGACGACTGACTGACTGTTTAAAGTGGGCCGGAGGTTATTGAACTAAACGCGAAAGTTACCGCGATCCGTGACATTTACAACAAAACGAGCGCCATGCGCACGCAAAAATAAACAAAGCATTGCTATAGCTCATCTCGCAGGCGGACCCCGCCCGCCGTCAACCCTTAGCAACCCCGTGCCGTAATCGGGCCGGTAGTGGATGGTCCCGACCGCGTACGCGTCTTCAAAATGGAAGGATCACATTTTTCGTGTGCGCTTCACGTTTCGTGTACGCACAACACGCCGTCCTTGTTCAGGATCCAGTCTAACGCTAGCGTCGACATCCACGTCATCGTTGTCGTCGCCGCATGAAAACCGAATCGAAACGGATCAAAACGAGTTCAACGAACCCCGAATCTATCACACAATTACCAATTTCTTTTTAATCAAGTAAGCAAGCCGCAGTTGAGACACCGAACCAGATCAATTCAAGTATCGTAGGTACGCAAGCGTTCTAATCATTTCTTCTCCGCGCATAGAGGGTCTTAAATTTGATCATGATGTTTCTTGCACATTGAATTCATCATCATTATCACTACTATTGTTTTTATCAACCACCTCAGCTATATTAGATAGATACTATAATAGATTAACATAACATAACATCGCGACAGCAGCAGCCACCTTAGTGCATTCGCGTGCTTGGTCAACTCGATGATTTTCACGCAACAAGAGCGCGAACTCGCGTCCACCAACACAACTCATGCACAATTACTACTGGAGCAACAAGCGTGCACGCACGATCGCGCGTATAATAATTTTGACCCAGTTTTCCAAACCGATATTACCTTCATTGAATATATAGGTGGTGCCTGCGTGTGCTGGACACACAACAAAAACGCACCAGCACGATGACGAAGATGGTATTTAAATCGTGCCGCACGACGTGCTCGTGCAGCTCTATATGCGCATCTAATCACAATACTTCTTCGCTTTCTCAGGCGAGCGATTGCAACGCGATGCATTGCATCCACTTACATTCCGCTTATAAATGCGTGATTTATGCAAATGCGCGTCGCACCATTACCAACCGGAGAGCTCTTCTTTCCTAGGGAGCCAGCTGCAACGTCGAAGCCGCATGCGCGCGCGCGAGCGCTCGCTCGTTAAATTAACATAAAACGAACGACACGCCGAAGCGGTTTATACGCACACCGAAAATGGGTTAATAATTTCTAATTACGGTCATTTTCTCTTATTATTTACACTCGCAGCGCGTGCAAGCCTACTTCGGCACTCGTCTCATCCCAACACAACCCAGAATTGGATCATCATTCTCAGCACCTTCGTCTTGTTCGCGTAGGAAGTAAAAGTACATGCATTCATATCCGAGTGACACATTTGATCAATGCATCTCTTCGTGAAGGTGCGCACATATGCACGCGCGCAGCACTATCATTTCGTCATGATGGAAACACGCGCTCGCTTTGTGTTAGTTGGTTCACCACAGGAGGGTCAATGCACCATGAGTCGCGCACTCATTGACTTTCTCCGCGTGCCTCCCACCCCTAAGTACCCACGTTTCAAACGTAATGACGACGCGTGTGCTGTAGTGTGCGCATTTTACGCGCTTTCAAAACATACGCATATCTTCCTGGGTGCACGCGCGCTTCTAATTAATTAACTGACCTTTCTCTTAATTGCGCGATACGCATTTTCGACCGAAGAAAACTGGCAGCTCGCCAACGCGCTGCAATGGGCTAAAATTAGTCGGCGCGGGTATCGCACTTTGTGCACGAAGAAAAGAGGTCTTTCTAGGCGGGCCACGACGACCTAAAACGTCAATAATCGAACTACACGCCGAAATTCAATTATTGGGTACTTGCCGCCTTCGGACGCGAAGAATGTGGGCCACGCGTAGTTTTTGGCCAGCGGTCGATCTACGCGGTGCACTTCGAAGTCAGCGGAATACACCGCCGAATGTGTGTGCGTGCGGGCCGCCGCGCGACCGAGGAATTTTCCAATCGGTGTTAGTGACCCCAGGCGGACGCTCGCCCGAAGAAGCCTCGCTGCTGGCTGCTGCAGGATGACAACAACAACGAATGCTGAGCGCCTCGTCGCTAAAGGATTGCAGTACGGCGAGGCAACCTTGACCCACTTTTCGGCGAATGCATGCGCGCGAGTGTGCACGCAAGCGTTCGCACAAGCGCCGCGCCGTGTCCGTTTCGCTAGTATATTTATTATCTTGCCAAGAGCAGTGGTACCTTAATTGAATAAGCATGCACGAAATGTCTGAAGTTTGGATTGCTCTGCCCGCTCCGATAATTACACTGAGGCCGGCAACGTACCTAAACGTATATATAGTCCATTAACCAAGGGTCCAGATGCAATAGGCAATAGGCAAAAATCTTGAAGTACGAAGCGCGTTGCATCGATCCGCGTCCATCCGGCACGTGCGTTGCCCGCTGCTCGCAGATTCCGGGCCACGCGCATTTTTGTCATGCGGTGAAAGTTAAAGTAAAACTATGTGAGCGAGCGAACGCGCTGACTCCAGCTAATTAAAGCAATTGTTATCCGCTTCTGCGGAACGAACGTGACGCTTTTCAGCATGTTTGGCATTGCATTTCCACGTCAGTTCGTCCTTCCTTCTTTCCTCTCTTGCTTCTTTCGCCCAGATCAAACGTCGTAAGAACACATCACGAGACTGATACTCACCTAGAACAAAAGAAAGCAATGATTAGAATTATTATTATAATACAAGTGCGCTTAGAGATATATGTATTGTACTGTGGAATACATACATATCATAGCAGCGACAACAGCTCAACCAAAAAGCTAACTCTGATATCGAGAGTAATCTCGCGCATAAAGAGGCACTCGATTGGCATACACGGGCGCAAAAAAATACGCTTGCAGCCGCGACTCATACGTATAAAGTTTCACATGTTTTGTTTGGGTCGTTGAACCTCGTAAATGTGGTCGACGCGCATATTTCGGAAACTGGGTTAGATTTTGTGCGTTTTTCGGCTATTGGCCCGTCCGCCCGGCGAAAACGTGAAAGCAAACCACGCGCGCCGACGACGCTCCTCCACAGCACTCTGTCGAAAAAAGCACACGCACGTTGCGAGATATACGAAGAGCGTGCGCCGACGACGACGCACTTGACGCCGCCGCCGAGATAATTCGACTTAGAAAGAGTTACTGACCTCATAATGCGTGCTTTTCACATAATTGTGTATTGTGTTCCATGCGCACGGTTCGCGTGATGCGCGCAGGCACGCGCCATATAAATACGTTTATTCAAAGATGATATTTTTATTGAAATATTTTTATGAGCGCTTCAAATTTGTTTGAGAGCCAGCGGCGACGCGTCCGATACGGCCGCGGCAGTCGTTCGTGCTGCAAGCTGTATTTATGCATATGCATGCGCAATGTAGGTATATATAGATCGGTAATAGGATAATATTCCTCGAGTGGAGGATAAGCGCTAAATCATGATTGAACGTCCTATGGTTAAATGCTTGATTTATTGTAACTCGGATTTAGCAACCACCCAAGCTGCTGTTGCTGCTGCCGTTGTTGGCAGCCAGCGATCAACTCGACTTGCCTTAAGTCAAGTGCAGCGAGACGTGCGTATGTGCATATTGCAATTGCATCTACCGCGCGCAGGTATATAGTTGCAGCTGGATCTGGGCTTCGCGCATGCTGCTCGTTATCAAATGGCAACCACATCGGAGCACGCAAAAAGTGACAACTATGATTCGGTGCGCTTATTCGGACGAAATAGTGTCTTGCCAGTGCGTATGCGTCCGGTTCGCTGCAGGAGCCCTTAGGGTTGCACAAACAGGAGGCAATCATGGACAATTACGCGACGCTGCCTACCAGTAATGCCTGCTCGCAGACCTGCTGCCTGCCTATCCGCGCGTAATCGCAATGAATGTGACCTTTGTCGTTGGGCCAAAGGGTGAGCCCAAGGTCGGCGTGCACGCGCATGTAAGTGACTTAGTTACGCGTTCGTACTCGCCCGCTGCGCACGCCGATTTCGGAGGCGCTGGTCAGTGCCGTGTGTGCACTCGCATGCCACACGATTCAGGCACAATGCAAGTGCGGTTGTTGCGCGCTAGCTGGGCAATCATTTAAATTGAAATCGATTACGTGCATTAAACTTATATAATGGACGCGCGGCGCGCACCTACTGCTGTGAATTGTTCCGTCGTTAAGAGCAATCAGCGCCGCGCGCACATGGCTCGAATTAGCCCCGCCGGCGATGCAATAAATAATTATTCCTCGCTGTACCCGACAAGGCGCAATTATATTTATTGTACGCGCAGAAACATTCGACCGCCTCACGAGCAGCAGTAGCAAGTGGCAACCTGTTTTCTCGTTTTGCTTGCCGCCTTTGCTAAATTTCTCTAAAAAAAATTAGAACGTGAAAACCGAGTAGAAATTAGGTCGCAAATGAAAATGTCATTCTTACGGCGCAACCATTTGCACCTTTCTTTCCTTCGCCCGAATCGCACGGAACGCGGATTTCTAAAGTGCCGAGAGAGACGCGTCTTGAAAGTTGCCCGATGCCGGATTTCGGCCGGACGCTTGTCAATGATCGCCGCGATGCGCAATGCGCAACGCACGCCACTGTGACCAAATCCATTTTAATTCACAAACGGAAAGGATATTTGTTAATTCGTCAAAACTGCACACTCATTTCTACAATTCAAATTTAACCATATCTAGACATAGTGAAAAAGCAAGTAGATAGCAATTAAACAATTATACCTCCCAATTTCAGTGAGCGTGATGCGCGCGCGCGCTTCCTAATTGCGAAGAGCGCACGGAATAGAAAGGCGCGCATATTTATTGCGAGATCGCCAACGCGCACTTCGCATCCTGGGAAATCGGAAAAATTAGCTTCCATTGAAAATTAAGATAATGAACCGCGCAGAACGGTGTTTGTAGGTCATATGAAAGATGGATTTGTAATTGCGTACACTTGAGTCTTGCTCGCTCCACGTGCATATTGTTATGATTAAATATCGTTTCGCATACAGGCAATCCTGGTCGATAAAAAGTCATACAAACTTTTTATTTGTAATTCGAGAAGTCATTATGGAGACTATTAGAGTTAGTTAACTGTAAGTTTTTTGCACGATATAACATGCACTTTAACATAGATCACCCGCGACGTATTTCCGACTGTATTCCCTTCTTTACGAGGAGATTGACTGTATACGGTTCATGTTCATTGCCTTGTTTCACTTATTACTTAAAGTGCCTTCTTGAATATTTAATAAAATTCGATTCGCAGAATAAATTGAAAAATGCAGCTACATGTTTGAGATACGTACGGATTGCATGTTCGTCTTAGCTCATGCCAGTCAACATTTCTTGACTGGATGAACAGACAGCGCACGGCTTTGCTGCGGAATTATTGCATACGCTTAGCATGAAACACAAGATGACGATGATCGTAAGGTGCATGCCCATATGGCTTGGGTACTCGAGTAGTCGGCCGGGTGGATGACGTGCATTTCGATGATAAACACGTAGATTGCGCGCCTGACCTATCCCAGCACATTTGAAATTCACCTCAGCGCAGCAATCAACATCAACATCAGCGCGCAAACAAGACATGACATAAAGACAAGCGCAATGCGCGCGCACTCGTGAGCGCAACAGGTTGAACGCGATCGGGCGCGCCGCGAGCACCGCCACATTACTTCCACCGCGTGCTGCCTGTCGCTGTTACCGCTGCCGCTGTCCGCATCCATGCATGCGGCGAGCGCTGGCCGTGCGTATTAAGTAATGCGGAGCGAGGAGGATAAAGGGTGAACAAACCTTCGCGCCGCGCTGGATGAAGAGGAACGGAACGGGAACATTCGCATTCGCGGTCGAGAGTGCATACGCGTTGTTGCAAATCAGCAAGCAAGCAAGCCCGCAGCATAAAGTTTATTGAGTCAGGTCACTGCCATAAAAACGCATCCTGTATGGCATTGTATTTTTATTACGGCTAACAGCGCGGACTGCGCACCGCGTCTGGGCGTCTCGTTTTGCAAATTCATTTCGGCTTGTTGTTTTGTGCAGCATGCTTACTCATGTCTCATAAGCAATAGCACCACATACTATCTATCGTCGTTACGCGCACGCAGTTTCTCAAACAGTACTCTCAAGCATACAATACGTCGATCACATTTAATGCGAGTTTTAACGCAGCCTTCAAATCTATTTTCCCCAGATCCACATAGTGCAAATCGCACAATGGCGCACGTGAAATTTGTCGTTAGTTGCGAAAATGGCTGAATGCTCAATCGAATGGATGCGGATGAAACGGCAAACGATAAGGAAAGCAAGCCATTCCATTATCTATATTAACATTGTGGTGAAGGCGACGGCATCGAGTCGGGCGAACGACGCACGTGCTCGCTGAATACGAAAATCGGCATGGTGATTATATTTAACTTTAACCTGCACGCGCTCGCGATCCAGTCTTTTAAAGGTCACAACGCAGCCGACGGGCACGAAAAAGCCTACGCGCATTTTGGCCACCGAGTGTGAGCACACACATCAACGACGCGAGTATCGCGTTTGCTTAAGTTTTCAGCGATTCGACAATACGCGATTATTCATCACCGTTGTTATTGCCCGTCATAGTCGACTACGAAATCGGCACACGCGATTGTGTGTCAATGTCAGCAGGCCGCCAACAACAGAGCAAAGACGAGATTTGCATGTCACTCAGTCGACGAAGAGGAAAGACACCTTCTTCGGCGATTAAAAAAAGCGCGAAACGTGTTTAAATTGATAGTTCGAGTAGCTGCCGACGAGACAACGCCTCCTGATTGCTGGCTGACATTTTCTAAAATCGCTGCGCTCTTGACCTTGTCGAATATATAAAAATGTAATTCGAAATGTTGTTACCAGCAGCGCCTTCAAACTTGCTGCATGGTAACGTTAATGGGGTAGTAAACACTCTTGCTCGAAGCCGTCATCGTCCTACTACATTCACACGAAGATAAACAAGAAGGGCTAGATTGAGTTCACGTACTTAACGACAAATTTAATTGGGAGCAAATATAGGGAAAAAGGTTTTGTCGGTGCGACTATTTTGAGAAAGAGTTGGGTTCATTGGCTGGTTGGTTCATTCACGTAAAGTGCGCGCAAGCTGATGCAGCAACAACAATGTGGCGAGAAGTGCAAAATTTATGAACCAGCTGCTCGTTTTGCCGCACAACGGACGCACAGCGCGCGTAAAGTTGTAAGCCAACCGGCTGGCTGGTCGCAATGCGATGGAAAAATAGTCCAAAGCGAGAGGCTCTTCGGCTGTTTGCTGATCCTGCGTTGCGCAAGCCACTTGGAGCGCGCGCATGGTATGCCGGAGATGACAGTACTGGTTTCCGGTGCCTGCTCGCCGTCGCGCTATGCTGTGCAACAGCCTAAGGGTACACGCCGTGCGAGGCGTTATTCCTTCAAATTGCACGCTGTAGCACATCAAGCGTTTGCGGCTAACAAGCACATAAATCTGAAATTCAATTATAGCATACTGCGATCCACGTTTGTCTAAGCGCGTTTATCGCGCAATAATTTAATGCGGCCGTTCGATAAACGCAAGCAGTAAGTGTGCATTGCACGTAGGTGCATGCGTAGCGAGTGCTCTTAGCTGCCGCGCGCAGCGACCTTGAGATGCAACCGAAGCGTGGCGCGGCTTAGCGGTACACCGCGCCTCCGACTTCTTCGTCTTCGCCAAGATGTGCACCTTGTTTGTCTCCGAATAAAACAGGGCCATAACAACGGTGAGTGCTCACGCGAACGCAGTTGTAGAGCAAGCAAGCAGGATCTCCTCGGCGGCTGCCGCTGCTGTTGGTGTGCTCATTCGCACTTTCGCGGTAAGTTAATTCATAATGCCCGGAGCGGGAACGTGTGCGCACGTCGTGGATCAGCGACGCACGGCTACGCAAAGGTCAAGCCCAAGGACTCACTTGCAAAATTGTATCGGTGTCGCCGGCGACAGTAAATAAACAAACGGTTAAGTCCCCAATCAATATTGATCCATCCGCACGACTAATGCATCACATCAAAGCGCTTATCAGCGCAGCGGCGAGGGATATTGACGACGCGCCTGGCGGCCGGGACGGAGACGGCGAGCGAGATGAGCAATGCGCGTGTGCTGCCTGCTTAGAATTCCTAAAAGCGGTGAGGTCAACGCATCGCGCATCAGCCAAGAATGCTCGTGGTGCGCGTGCTGCGCAGCTCGCCTCGGAATAAATGAGTGTCACATGAAGAAGACGTGTTGCGCGCGTTACTCATGCATAGTCATGCAGAAGCGGGAACGCATAACCTATTATCCTTGAGCGCATTTACGACGCTGTAAGCTAACACGTACGACGGTGTTCTAGGGGTGCTGGTGGTGGTTGCATTGGCATTTCGAATCAGTGCAGCACCAAGAGGGACCGCGTGCGCATCCTCGCAGTTGGTCGGCAGCGGCAGGCAGCAGCCAGCAGCCAGCAGGCAGCTCAGCTTGTTTGCTGCAGTAAATATGTACACGGGGCTAGGCGACTGTGCGCGCGCACGCTCGCGACCATGTCTCGGGTCATCGACCGCTGAAAGTGAAAAGAGAGGATATTGCAGCCGTGTGCGTGCACCGTCGGTGTGTGCAGCAGTGAGAGTTGCGCTGGCCGCTGCCGCACGATGCGATGCAATGGGGTATTGATGCATTCATCGCGTGGCTGCTGCCTTGATGCTGCGCGCAGCGCGTCTCTTCATCCATCCGTTCAGCTGTACATGCTATGCATGCACGTCTGCCGCACTTCGTCGAGACATCTCGAGGCGGCGATCGCATAACCCGTAACCCGACGCTGGTTAACCGACTCTATCCATCTATCTATGCGAGACCGCTTTATGTTACCACGTTACCCTATGTCAATCTCATTCGGAATTTTTCGAAATAAGCAAATGATTTAAATCGCGTGCGAACGTACTTACATACGTTTAAACAAAAGACACCAGCTTGCCGCCCAATGCGAAACATCGTAATATATATGCAAATGCATGTGTATGAAGGCGTGCTGTTTATCTTGAGAATCCGGAGCCGGAGTGAATAATAACACACAAACAGAATAAAAACATTTCGCATCGAGCGCGAAGCGAGCCAGCGAATGAACGCTCGCTACAAAACAAAAACAATCGTAATTGAACAAAAACAAAATGATTGAAGGCGGCCGACGAATGAATAAGCGAAGGCACGAATAAACGAGTGTGCACGCGCGCGCGCTAGTTTATGGAAGAAAGAGCCGCGAAGGTCTCGCCACCGCGCGCTTCACATATTTTTCGAACAAAAAATTCGTCACTGCAGCCTGTCGAGCGCGTATCAGACGTCTAAATATTACAATCGTAACAGTGCGTGTGTGATAAGTGAGCAAATAAAAACGAAGAAAGATGATAAAGTGTATTGACCCGGTAGTGCAAGTGTGTCAGATTATTCGAAGCATCACTTGCGTGACCAGCGCTCGGACGGGTACCGAACGTGTCCCCGCCAGACAGTGGCGGCAATGGCAATTTGTTTTTGCTGCAGCTGCAATCATCGTCGCCGCCGTCGACACCGACCACGTCGTGATCGCCGTTGCCACCGATATTTAATTGACCGTGTCACACCAACGGGCGCGCGGTTTATGAATGTAATTACAACTTTATTATGTAAACATATTATATCTACGCCACACTTAACTCAACCTAGCTGGTCGCCTGCTGCATCTGCAACGATAGCAATCGCTGTCGTCGCTTGTAATAACATCCGATTGTAAATTGCACACACGTCGCTCATTGACAAAACAAGTGTGGCGCGCGCTAGCGTATGAGTCCATCCAGTCTCCAAATTCAAAACAAACGTTTGCCACCATCGGTCTTTCTCCTTTTTCTTTTCACGTGGTTGTCACATTACATCCAGGTATGCGTGTGGTACGTCGTTTAATCCGGACGCTGGGGATTAGCACAGGTATTGTGCTCGGCATTAGTTGGCATTTACGCACTTAATGCGAGAAATACAAGTTAAGCTCAAAATCGGTGCGCTCATAATTTTTCAAATAGAAACAAAATGAAAATGCCGCAATATGTCTACGATAAGCACGTATCGAAATAATGAAAGACCCTTTATGTTGTTTGCGCCGTCGTCGGTCTCCGCGCACATTGTTTCTCCAGAATTATCGTCTTATGCTATCAACCACAAGCGGCCGATTTAATTACAGCTGACAAACGGTCGTTGCGAACACGCGTCGAGATGCGTGCGCGTGGCACACCGCCAATCGTTATAGTACGCGCGTATACGCACACGCCGCAACGCCGGAAAGAAAGAGAGTAAGTAAGAAGGGGTAGAAAGAATCGTTACATGGCACCGGAGGCGGTGAGCGTCACACAACGAGCAGGGGTGTTGATGTGCGCGAACGTCACTCACCTCGGTGCAGCCTTCGGTCGTATCATGCTGGGTCTTGTTGAGTCCTTATTAGGGAGGCGCAAATAGTCTTGGTCTCCGAGCAGGAACAGGTCCTTGGATATGATCATGGTTGCTAGATCATGGCACCACAAACGACACTCTAGCGAAGTGCACCACTCTTATTCAGCTGGAACCGTGCGTGTATGCGAGCTCTGTTGCTGCGGCTGCTGCTGCTGGTGCGTGACCATGCGTCCGTACGTGAGTGCGAGAACGGTCGCTCGACACAGCCAGCGTTTGCGGAGGAAATCGGAGATACAATCGAATGGCGAAATCAACAAACAAACAAATGAACAAACGGTGGGCGCCCTCACAGCAGGGGCACTCTGAAGGCTGATGTGCAGCCGGCCTGCCGCCGTCCACGGCGTACACAATACGGCGCACACGTCAGGTGGATGCACTCTTTGCGGGCGGCGCGCGCGCGGTCGTTGTACCGCCACGACGTCGGCGTCGGTGTGTGCGTCGCGGTGACCACAACGACGGCGGCAGTCCCTTTGCGGGAAAGGCAGACAGCAGACGCGACGAGCAGTGCGTAATAGAATAATTTCCTAACTACGGTGTGCGCGCGCTCTCGCCGAAATTATGGCAATTTTCGAACCAGCCTCGAGCACCGCCAAACTCAGCGGACACGTCTATACCTCTACGCGTCCGAGTGTCAACTGAACCATGGTGTGCACGGTGCGCCGTAACTCCGTTGATGTGCACCGCGACCGCGGAGGGCGCGCTTGCCGTTGGTGATGGTAGTCGCGCGCGCGTGTGAATCCAACGGCCGATTATCGGGGTTTGTTTGCCGCACACGCTCATCTATGAATTGGTGCACGAAGGCGACAATGTTGACTTTCCATTCGCCTTTGCCTCGCAGCGATAAAGACGCACGCGCCGCCTTTAACATCACCGCACAGTGAACAATGTTCAACCCGGTAATTAGGCCTTAGCCCGCGGAAGCTTATCGCCCACCTAACTCATTAATGAATTACGATTATCTTTATTTGACCGGCTCTATCACAACGTGATATCCTCTTGGAAGCGGCGAGCATTACAATCTGTATTTACTTGCTGAGGATATCAAGCAGGACACCCTGCTCGAAATGTTCTTGCGTCCTTTGTTCCTTAAAACCTACTTGCTAATATCTACATAAGTACATACATTCTGTAAGGATCATAGAATCTAATGAGGAATTTGTAATTCTATGTCATAGTCCTTAAACTTGTGCTTTTGTTTTGCAATTGTTTCCTGTTAACTAACAAACATCGCCTTTTTTCGATCAACAAAACACGGCAAGCTATATAGGCAACTTCTGTTGATTTTAACGTTGCTATAACAGCATCAAACACCATGAAAGCACGATGTCATTTAAATCACTATGTGCGTTCCAAATGTGGTGACCAGGCGCATACCGTGCGTTCGCTTTTTCTGAACGCTACGTACCCCTTTTCTATACATTTTATATAACCCATAATGGAGACTCGTTGGCACATTCCCAAAGGGACAATAATCAGCAACGCTCGCGTTGAAGACTTGTCTCGAGAGCTACACATTTCCTCGAGCAATTATAGACAAGTTACAAAGCATCTAACACGTCAAGCGGACCTCGACGCGGAGACGGCGCAGGATGAAGCTCGTAAACGGGCAATCAAAGAAGCGTCCGACGCACTAGTGCGTCATTGGGGTGACCCCGATAAGAAGCCGGACCCACTCGAACTGGAAGAAGAGGATGAGTTAGACAAAGCTCGTCGCAAGAACGCAATCGAGTTACGCGCTTTCCTGCAAGTGAAGAAGGAGCAAGACGCCGAACGCAAGATGTACGTTGATAAGATGCGCGCCAAAATGATGATGCGTAAGGACTTCCCGAAGGCGCTCGGCTCTGCGTACCTATTCAGCGAGGTTCTATATGAGCGCGTCAAACAGCAGGAGTTCGCGAAGACGCTAAAAAATCATGATGACGAGCTTGAGCAACGCTACATTCAAGAGATGAGGGAGGACGTAGCCAAGTACGAAGAAGAAGAGGCAGAAAAGCGTCGCCAACAGCGCGCGAAAGACGAGGCGTACAGCCGTGGATTATTAAAAAGGTGCTTTGATTTCTATTGAGATATTACAACTTTGTCTTCATTTTAAATCTTGTTCTCATTACAGGAATGCCAAATTAAAGGCCAAAGAGACTAAGACATATGAAATGCGCGTGCAGGAAGAACTCATTGAGCAGGAGCGTGCCCTAAGAGAGTACGAATGCATTGAGCGCGTCCGCAAGGACAAGATTGAACGTTCGCGCCAATTCGTTCGAGACGCTCTGGCAGAATCGCTGGAGGATCGCAAAAAAGTCAACGCTGAGCGTGAGGAAGACGAACGCGCCCTTAATGCAGTGCCTCCAATCGTGCAAAAATCTCGCGACCATATAAGATGCTTGCTGTTAGAGAATCAGAAGAAGAAGACGGAAGAACGGTTGGCGCATGTGACGAGAGTCTTTGACACTCGGGCGCAGAAGAAACGCGAAGACGAACTTCAGCGCATGCATGATCGAGGTGCTGCAAAATTAGCCGAAGTGTAAGTACACATGTAACTGCATAAAATAGCTATTAAATCAATCGCATCACATTTCTATCAACAGGACAAGAAAACGAGATAAGCGAGAAGCTGATAACGCAGAGCGCATACGCAATGAGAGACTTGAAATTCAGAAGGAATGCCTGGAGAAAATGCAGCATGATACTGCAGCTAATATGAAGCAGTGGGGTATGGCGAATCGCTTCAAAATGATTGAAGTACTGGCAAAGGAGAACGAACAAGAGAAACAAGCGGAAGTTGACAAGAATGCTAATATGATGAAACTCTATGACTGGCAACATGTAATATTCTTTGTCACATTTAACGAATTATATTTTATTTCAAAGTACTTTTAGAATGCCAAAAAGGAACGACTAGCTGCCGAGCAAGCCGCCGCGGATGGCGTGAAGGAGGCACAGCGTCTCGTTGAAAAGAATGCAGCTGATGATGAGGATTATCTTGACTATGCGAAGGAAGTACGTAAATTGACTGAAGAAAGCGGATGGCCAACATTGCCTATCGATAGAACCGTTGCTAAATATCAACAAGAGATGATGGGTGTTAAACCGCCGAAGCGCTGCGATAAGATAAAGTTAAAAGTTTCTTGTCCCCACGTAACTGAAACTGCAGGAAAACGCACACACTGTCCACACACGGACCCACATTTCCAGTATAAGGAGCAGAAAGACAAAGTCCTTAACTGATTTAACAGTCCCAAGCTCCAATTAGTTTTTGCATGTTTATAACATTAAATTGATGAGTATTTTAACGAAGAAATAATAAAAAACCCTTAATCGGATACAGTTTCTTTCTTCTTTTATGTGTTTGCGCATCAATTTGTCAAAGTTCAACATTTAAATTATATTAACGAAATACTAAAAGGACATCAGGGAAAAGCTATTTTAAATTACGTAAAGTGCGGATATGTCCCTTATTGTACACCTATCGAATGTGGTTATTTAACCACATAGGATTATGATTTGACAGACGCGCTACATACATCCAGCTACATCTGCACGTAAAACTTTGTTTTGTTTCCTTTAATCACTCATTTTGTGCGGTTAAGTGGTCGCGTCAAGAGCAATATCTACGATTATATGAATAGTGCTTCTATTAACGCAAATACATATACTAAATTTT
>JARJDV010000874.1:0-18488 GCA_030264675.1 Anaulacaspis nigra | reverse complement strand
TCAGGATTTGTAAATGAATTTGAATCTCACAAGCCACAAATGCTGCCAGAAAGAATATTCAAAGTTTATTTATAAGTATTTCAGTTGATTCTATTCAATACGTGTGATTAATAAGTCGAACAATATGACGTGATCTTCACAACGAAAGCGCCTACAATTCAGGCTTGTACCGCGGGTTCCATTCTTGTTTGAAAGTATAGTTGCCGCCATATAGACAAGTTAAAAACTCGACACCCCCAAATGTTCCTAACGAGACGGGTATAGTTCTCGCGCAGCGCGTTTTTTATTTCCAATTTTTTAAATATTTGGCTAAGATTACGATAGCATCCAAGACGTCACAAAATTCGCGAGGTAGTGTTTATAGCTTTAAATTTGTAGGCTTGATCGCCTTGTAGGTTGGTGTGAGATACCATTATTGGCTACTATTATATCTCAATTATTATATGGAAGTATCGTCCACACGTAGGAAGGACATCTATTAGCCGAGTGGTTATGGCAATCAGAACTGATTCGGGTGTCTGTGGTTCGATATCCGAGGAAACCTAGTGTATTTGGTTTACTTTTCAATTGCGTAAAGACGATTTTGGGCCTTATAGTCCCACAAGATCAAATTTATCAATCACAGCGCACCCCATAGCATAGTGGCAGGGTCTGTGGTTGTGACTCGAGTGTCCCATGTTCGATCCCCGAGAAAGGCACAGTGAATTTTAAGTTTTTAATTAAAACCACTTTGATACTATAAGGACCAGATCAAATTTGCTCACGGAAATACGCTCCACGGTTTAGTGGAAGAACCGATGGCAGCGATCTGGGTGTCTCGGGTTCAATGCCGAGATCGAACCCGACCACCCCGGCATGGTCGACTAGCTCGAACCGAGTGCGACCTGTTTTGCCTCACCAAAAACCTGTACGGCCTCCGCCATTCCCAATTTTTGTTACTAACAGGCCTGGGTTTATGATGTCAGTCCAGTGGCCTGTTGGATAACCTATTTGAAAGAAGAGCCCCGAATACGTCATGCATTGTAATTATAAGTGCTCAATTTAAATTCGAGCGCTAAGGCTATTTGAATGGGCAATCTGCAGAACTTAGAGATGCAGAACTTTACGTAGTTGTTTGGAAAAAGGTTGACCAGTGACAGGATCAGAACCCACGTCCCCGAAGCCAGAAGCAGCCACCGAAACAACTATGTCACCGATGGTATTGCGAACTGAAACTCGCACTTTATTACATTACAAGTATTTAGTTTAAAGAAATGTAAGGCTGTACTACTCAACTATTTTAAAATGATTCGCTGACTACCTGGATACGAATCGCTATTTCCAGACCCATTGGTACCTAATATATGTTGGGTTCCTAGGTCAGCAGAATTTGTTCAGCTCAAAAACTAATAGTTTACAATTTTTTTACCTTAGGGGTTTGCCAAGCCAGTCTCATTGAAACGTCAAAGTTTGTGCAGTATTAGATCCTTCAGAATTGCTTGTCGTTGCAGTATAATAGAATCCCAGAAATATAGTCTCGATCCCGGAATTGTTAAAATAATTTACCTAATAAAAATTTGTTTCCTTTAGTTTCTTAATATCAATTAGTAACATTCAACTTAATAATATACTTGCAAACATTGGTAGAACAATATAAACTAACTCAGCTGGTAAAATATTCTTTACCAATGACTGATCGAATAGAGAATATTACAAATAAATTCTTTTGGAATTAATTTATTGCTTCAATTTGTGTGGAATATGCAGTAAATCACGAATGTGATTTAGCGGCGGCGGTTGTATGTACACACGCGTTTGGAGACAATGGGCGCGCGATTTGTGATTGCGCGTTGTGCGCGTATGTGAATGGCGGCGTCGGACATAATTTCCTGTTGGACGCTATATATTTCACTCCCTTACAGGATGTGCTGGCATGCACAAGAGATCGCCGTCGCGTATGGGCATGTAAAATCCTATACGCATGCCGCGATTCGGTCGACTTAACAAATTTCATATTTTCGCTGTCTGCGCCGATTTTTAATTCTGTCCGGACGGATGCAAACGCTTCTCTGCGCTGCTATAGCATTGTATACCATAGATAGATTTGATGTTCATCGCGCCACCGATTTCAACATTCAGCAGCAGTGTACTGCATAGCGCAGCAGCCGTCATGGTTCAATGGGAATTAATCGAGAAATTGAATTAGCCGACCAAGAAACGCCAACTTCCAGGACCGAAACACAATTAAATAATTTTGCTCTTCTCCTGTACGAAACGGCAACGTCAGTCGATTCACGTACTCCGAAATTCCATCATGTTGAAACAACATGTAACATTTAGGTGATCAGTGCTGGAGTTAGGAAATATTCATCTAGTCATTAATAGCTATACGTAGGTATAAGACATATGAGCTTGAATAATAGGTAAAAGTGAAAAGTATGTATCCACTGTTACTTGAGCAATTAGTTCAAAACGAATGTTACACTCTAATGCTATACTGATTGCCACAAATTGAAGCTTTGAGGATATAGTTGTGAGAATGCGGAGTAATGGAGGAAAAACTTTTCAATAAAATCGTCCACGCTTTTAAGCGCTAAACGTGGGGGCGCAGAAGTAACGACTCATAATAGGCACTCATTAGCGATAATTGAACATTCACGAAAACCGACGACGCCGCAACCGGCAAACAATTATAAAGTTATCAATTCGAGAGGCGAGCGATTTCCGCTGCACAAGCAGCTAATTAGGTATTTTGACGAAATCTGTGCGAACATTTCGTGCCTTGTCGTACAAGCGTATCAATTCGTGTAGGCGGTTTATTGCACGCGTCGCAAGAAAAGGGCTTGCAGAGAAAAAACAGCAACAACAACAACAGGAGCGCATTGCAACAACGCTCGCGCAAATCGCATGGAATCTCTATTGTTAGTTACATTGTATTCGGCTTGCCGCTTTCGAGATGCGTGCGGGGGGCTTACACTTCTGGCGCACGACACGGCAACCTTTCTCTGCCACAATGAATCTGGTCCTTGTTAATTCCATTGTCGGCGTGATTGGCCATGCTTGCGTGACACCGTCACTCTTTGGACACGAGACCATTAGGCGACGGCGGCAGCAGTAGCAAAGTCCGACTGCTGCACATACGTGTACCATGAAGGTGACGGTGGCGGCGGACAACCAAACGAGATCAAGCGGATCCTACCGTCTAGGATTTACTCATGGCATCTCATGCTTTATTGCGTCGCGCACTTTTATCCGTTTCCCGAAACTCGACGTGTCGCGCGCTCGCAGATTACGAACACACGCAAACTCTGTTTGCTTTAATTGCACGATGCTCGCGCGTTATTCGAAAAGTTGGCGCCGCATTTGTAAATTATTTAGTGATAAATCAATTTAACATTTCACTTTTACGCTGCCATGTGCTTGATCATGGTGACAGTTAGCGAGCATTGAATTTCGTAAATTTAATAAAGCAGCGACAACAAAAAAGTCCGAGAGAAGAAAAACCTGCGATTGGTCGCAGTAGTTTTCCGACGAGAAATGTTTGCACATAATTAAAATGGATGAAGAGAAAATTTCGTTTCGTTTCCATTTAGTGTGCGACGAACGACGTCTTCGGCGTAAGTTTACGTGGTGGAAAATGTGTACATAAATCGCGCACATATAACTGCAGCTAAACTTTATTAATTACTCAACGCTTTTCGACTTACGGTCGACGATTCTTTATCGTTGGCGTGTGTGCGAAAGAGCTTTACAATAACACACCGCGTGACGTTGTACGTACGAAATGTTAATACAAGCGTGCAAAATCAACTCGAATTATTAGTTGTATATTAAGTATTGATGCGAACTTTCCTAGCCAATTTAACGCAATTCCATGCCTCAAAGTAAAGTGCGCTATTTGCCGTAATGATGAGAGAGCAAGTGCTAAAAGAAATTTGTGCATGAATGTTGGAGTGAGCAATGAGCAAGCAAGCAGCAGCAGCAGCACGTTTGCATTTACAATAACGAGGAAAGTTTGGCAAAGATTTTTTTCTCTGCGAACGAGTAAAGAAGTTATTTAATGTGCGGTTGTAAAACTTCGGCATAAAGTCAGTGCTTCTGTTATATGTCATTCGACAGCCTTAATGAAGATGTAGTTAATTTTGCAATTATTTGTTAATTTCTCTTCTCAAATACTGAACTGATTAATAATTCAATTCGAGCGTGAACATTTCATAATTATGCCAAAAAATATTTGCTTATTAATTGGCTGTTTGAAATATTTGTTTAAAATTACAAGCGTAAACGTTGGAAGTATAATTACGCGCGTAGAGAGCAAGATTTCCATCGTTAAATCGAGTATAATAATTATTGACTTTCGACTTCGATTGGCAATTACATTAGCGCAATATGCAAACATGTTTATATCCAATTTTGCGACCATTAGGTCTTGCTCGTGATAAAGAGGGATCCTAATGGACACCCTGAAAGCGTGCATTATTAATCAATGGTTAAGAATTGATCAGCGCAACATGTACGCATATTGACGATGGCGGTAACCGTGGCGCATCATGTATGTTATCGATGGTTGATTATCGTATATATGGTGTAAAGTGATTCAACCACAAATCAACAAACACCGGGCGCACTCGCACCCTGTATGCCCATCTATCATGCTGCAGTGCATTCATTGATGATGTTGATGATGTGCGGACGACGTATGATGATAGCTGGCCGAATGAATGATTTTGTCTCATTAAACACCGAGCGCGAGTGCGCGTCGAATGAGAGGAAGTTGCTCACCAGTTTTGGCATGTTACGGCGGAAGTATTGCGGCTAACGAGTGATTGAATACCGCAGGCCGCTGTTTAATATTGTAGACGGGCTAATATCGAAGGGCGCAGCAGTGTGCGCTGAGCGGATTTCGGGGTCGAGTCCCATCGGGCATTAGTAGACATTAGCATTATTGCAAAGTTGTGTGGTGTGCGCACACACCACGAGGAAGATACTGATACAGTTTGTGTCCGCTCTCTCTCGATCAGGATAGTGGTGGTGTTGTTGTTGGAGAAGCTTCCAAACAACTAGCAAACATATTTGAACCGTGCGACCATTCATGCACCAAGTCCGGTGAAAGGTTTGCGATGCAAAAGCAAAAGGACGGGGAGGACGCGGAGGACACACGTTGATAATAGTGGTGGAGGATCAGCGGTTGCTCTAAAATCACCCCGCTCACCGTTGCGCTCCAGCATGGTGCTCGTCCTGTGATGGAAAGCCGATTTCCCGCAATTCTGTAGATTCGTCGCGCGCTCGCTCGAATTTCTATTACAATTTGTGTCACTGCAACTATTTGCGTTTCAATTTCGTTTCCCGCGCGCGCGTGCCCGCGCCAATTAGTTGTTGATTTATGATCATTGTTTTTGGCCAATGCATTTTCAAATCTCATTCGCTCGCCAAAATGAGAAACGCGTTACCCATACCTGCAGCGGCAAAGGGGGCAGGCTAGTTTCGGTTTGTGATTTATGCGGAATTCACTGGCACGCCGACAATGCGACGACGCCGCCAAAACGAGTGAATTGAAGTTTAGCCGCCACCGCCACCGCCACGGTTGCGCCGCAACTTGGACGACGCGCGTTCCCAGAAATAACTAAGGGGCTGTGTGGAAAGCGCCAATATGTACATGTTTAGGTTACATTAATGTCGCCGTTGACTCCATGCCAGAGGTATCATTAAGACGAATGGCGTGTAACCGAAAATCACGAACGGCTATAATGCCGCCCCCGGAATATTTAAGTTTGTAACGATCCCGCAATGTCGACATCAATATCTGGCCGCGCGCGCTTGCTTGCAAACAGCCGAATGCCAAGCGAACCAAGCACAATAGATGTGGAGGAACGTGAAGGAAGCAACAAAGCACCCTTTGGCAATTTCACCACCGCAGCACCGCGGAGCGCACCACGCTGCATACCAAAATCGAAGAACAACAACACAACCACCGACTACTACGGGAAAAAATTCAACGGCAAAGCTTTGGACTCGGAATGAAATATAAAGAAACACAACAAGCAATCGCCAATCATTGCGGAACTTTCGAAAACACATCAAGCAAACCCGCAAACATCAAATCTTGTGCACGCACGTACTACACCCTATCGTATATGTAAATACCGCTTTTATTGCCGCGATACAATATTACTTTTATATCGATATGATCGTCTGCTGCGCAAGCGGCGTAGGAACTCATTAGCCTCGCAACAAATTACAGTCGACAGGTCGAGTGCCCTTTGGTGGCGGTAGCGCGCTTCATCATTTCGACCCACCGCTCGGTCGGTCGTTTCCTATAAAAGGTGAGTCTCGCGCGCGAACCCGCACACGCGGGGCGGCTCAATGAGGCGGCAAGGCGACGGCGGCGGCGGTCCGGTTATGGAATCAGTCACGAATGTTGCGCCGGCCACCGTTGGACGACCTCTGTTTGCACGTATGTTTATTGACATATGAAAACTTTTCTAATTACAAGTTTCGCCCGGTTTTCATCAAAATTACACGATCTACCTACGCGCGCGCACGTGTGACGTGCGATACACAACATTAGAGAAGGCCATAGCATTAGAGTTAAGTTCGTGGTCTAATCGTTTCTAAACAGCGCGCGTCTATTTAGCGTCTACTTTGCTCGGCAAACACTCGCCGACGTCATAAATCAAAGCACACTTCACTTGAAACGCTCCGCGAATTTTGCAACTTTAAAGAGAGCACGCGGTTAATACACACGGGTTTATGATGACGCGGTAGTTCTTCGCGTTTTTCCTTTCTTGCAAATTAAAAGCTAAGAATTTATTTTGGAATGCGCGCGCGCGCTCCGAACACTCCAAGCATGTTTACTTTTCAGCAATTACCTCGTGAAACCTGTGAATAATTTCCATACCGCATCGTAAATCATTCCAATGGCTCTTAAACACTTTCCGCAACGTAAAAAAATTCCTTCACAGATTGAACAACAAAATTCAATTTTTATATTGTACGTGCAAGAAAGATCATTTGCAAAAAATTCCTGAATATTTATAAAGGAGCTTATAAGAATTTGATGGAACAAGGACTATTGACTTGGAATTCTCTGCTCAAGCAAGTACGTTGGAGTTTTAACTATTTTATTTGAATATTTCTTTTGTCTTTTAAATATCTTTATCCCGAAGAAAGGAAGCAGAAGTCTTATAAGTGATCTTCTTCGCTTCTAAAGAAATATGACTATTCTTGAAAGTTCATTGAATAAGTGAAGTCTATAAAGTGCTGGAATGGCAATATGCAAGAAAACAAGTACGAGTTAGCTCGTAGTAAATTGAAAATAAACCTAATATTTCATATTGCACCGACTCATTACGCCTTCAAACCACGAACAAAGAGCAAGACGGAATAAAAATATTATACGGACATGGAGCATTTTTAATTGTCAGCAAATTTTAATATTCCGAAGCATCGCAACGAGTTGAGAGAATGAATCGGAAGAGGCTAGAAATTAAATATACGGAATAATGTCCGGAAAATGCAGTTTCTTCTTATAATGTGGAAATGCGCGCACACAGAGAATGAAAAAGCGTCCGAGTCAAATTGCATGTTGCACTCAGCACTTTGGTACGCCGCCGACGACGAGTAGCAAGCAGCACGACGAAGAAGTAAATTTCAGAGCGAGCCATAATGTTAATTAAATTCGGCCTTGCATAAAGCCCGAGCATTATGAGAGTTTATGCCTTTTCCTTGCGTTTTCCCGAAACAGACAACACAATGATACAATGCAAATTTCAGAATTACAGAATTGTGCCGGCTGACTAACATTTTTCATGTTTTGGTTTTATTTCGATTCGAATTTAATTAGTACCATTCTCATTTTCTGATAAAATCAAATGTTTCGTGTTTGTTCTAGTGTAATTTTTAGTTTGATTCAATTTGCTTTTCACCCCCTCGACAAAATTCCATTTCACCCCACCTGGCACGTAGATGACTAACAGGTCGTCAACGCAATGCAATGGATGAATAAATGAATCGACAGTACACACGGCATCAAATCGTAGGGCGAGCCCTTCTACGATCGACAAATGTTGTGACTTTCACCCTGTTCACGGCATGAATCTAATACAACGTCAGGTGATAACGTGAAAGCGAACTAATCACGCGCATCGAGAACTGATGGAAATCTAAAACGCTTTCGCAAGAGCGTCCTCGCGATCGTATTGATGAGCTATCAAAAAATATGTGCGCTAATCGGACAGGCGCGTTCTAATTTAATGGATACACGTCCGGATTACATGCACGCGCCGGAAACGTGCTGGGCACCACCTGCCTTTGTTGTGGCGCTGCCGGCCGTCAATACAGCACAAACAGAAAGCACGGGCAAAGTGCATTTTCTCCATTTAATAGGTATATCAATGTTAACGTGATAATCGCCCGGCATGAAGATGACTTTTCGATTTGCAAACACCTTGTACGCGCATGCACCGTTGCGAAGGAAGAAGCACACTAGTGGAAAGCAATAAAAGTAAATATAGCTTCGTCTCTCCTGCCGGAAAGTGCATTGTGTACGCACTATAAAATAGCAAGGAGAGTGAGGAGCGCCCAGAATCGTTTTGCTCTGATACTCCTCGGCGCACGAAAATGCCCAAGGACTTTTCGACACATTCGTTCCGTTTCGCATTCGTTGTGCGGACGAGGGAAATTTTACTATCAGTACGTGAGAGCGCACTTGGGACCGCTTTTTAATGCATTGTTTAATACAAAATTCACTTGTTTCTCTGCTGAAGCAGTGGCCGGAAAAGGTGCTTTTCCGAATAATGAGGAAATGCGGCAAGAATGAGAGAAAAGCCCAAGTAAAATACAAACGCATTTCGCACTTCTCACTTTTCGCTTCGTCGCGCTGTGGGGTCAAGTAATTATAATTACTCATAATTTGATATAATTGCTGACCCACCAGCGAGTCCCCCTGAAGGATGCCAGTGCGTCAGCTTTCCACATTTTTCACTCAAACTCAAACTCTTTTATGCAGCTGCCCCTTTATGCGGGTGTGCGACTTGACTGAAACGCTTTGGGAGGCTCGTTATCATTATTCCACGTTAGCGTGATGTGTTAATATTATTGTTAAATCTCGTGAGAGAGTGACCGGCCGCATGGCCTCAACCCTCGATCGCGCGCTCGTTGCTGCATTTATTCGGATCTGATAAGATTTATTTTTATAAATAGACCTCGTGCCTGAATGCAACCACTTGGCCAGCAGTGTGGAATTTACCTACTGCGTTCCGCAGAATGGCAGAGCGGAAAATTTATGTGCTCATTAAACGATGAATTATTAACAAATATCACACGGAACAAACGTACGAGTGAAACATCAAAAACGGATTATGTATTGACGTACAAGTCAAATAAATAAAACGACGACGACGACGACGACCACGACGGCTGCCTTTGTGGCGTGCGCACACTTTTTGCGTTCGTTTGTTGCGTAATAACTACCTCGGCGCTTGTTAAAAACAAACTGGATTTACTCGCTGTGTGTTATTACGTTCTCCTCGCCCTCGTCCTGCGTCGTCTTCGAGAGTCGGCTGGATACGTAGGAAATAACAACAACAATAACGCAGGAGAGCAAGAAAAAATCCATTCAATGTCCGATGCATTTCTGCACCACCTCGCTTTGTTCCTTTTCTAATGCGTTTCTTTTGTACGCGCGCTGGCGCAAAGGTCCACGCTCCGCGCTCGTTTGTTTGTTTGCCTGCTCGTTTTTTTGTGCATCGCTCGCACGTAATTTGCTTGTAATGCCGGTGCGCGGAATAGAAATGCTCCCTTCTGAGTATTTTCATAATAACGTTGTGGGGGCGGCTCAGCAGCCGTCGTGCGTTTTGCTTATGTGCCCCGCGTGTACGTGTTGTATGCATAATTCCGTACCGCGCCGAATGTTGCAACGGCGACACGGGAAAATATCATCATCGGTGGAGCGACGCAAGTGAATTATTCGCTGACATTTACATACACCGCATGAGGACCGATGAAAAGGTCAATAAAATCTCCATTAATACGAAATTAATTTTCGTGGTGCGAAAAGTATTCCCCCACCGTGAATCTCTCTCGTCCTTAAAAGACAAATTACATCATTCCCTAAGTGCTTTCATTTTTTATCCGGCGCGCCTGGAACGCAGATTTTTAATGTTCTATTAAATTAAGCGATTAATTAAAAAGCTCTTTTTAATTTACAAACACAAAATGAGTGTTTTTGATTAATTAATCAATCCGGAGTGGCCCCACGTTTTTTTTTTGCAGTGTATTATCAGGGTGGTAGTTTTACTATATATAAACAATATGTGATGGACATGAAACGGAACAACGCTTGAAACAGAACTGAGCAAACAATTAAATATAAATTTCGCTGCGTGCAAATATTTGCACGCTTTCGCAGCGAGCTGTGGCAAATATTTACGCTCGGCCAATTAATATGAAATCATCCACGCAACGCGCGCACTAATTAAGATGATAATCATGCTTCTCGGCGCTACGTCGCGCCTTCAACTGACCAGCCAGCCGAAGAGAACGCGAAGAATTATTTGCTGAGCGCAGAAATAACTGTGCCGTGTTTTTTACTCTCTGCGGCTGCTTTTTTCTTTCCTGCGACGACTACATTTTTCTACTGTTTGCGCGTCTTTCGTTTTTGTCGATTTTCCAGCGCACAACTCAAGCAGTCGCGTTCAACATTTCTTCGATCAGCAAACGCGGGCGAATTCGTGACGCGATTCGAGTTTGGCAAACTTTCGCAAAGCGGCCGCGTTTGTGCGCGCGCTAGAAACAAATTCTTTAAGTCCCACAAATCACACGCGGGGCGGCTTATGATCGATGCGCCACCACGTACTACCACTAATAATAACTGCGCGCGAACGACTAAAAGTTATTTGCATAAATTGCTATTGTCTTTATAGTTTTGCGGCGCAAAAATCACGTCGCTTTTCGGCGGCGGCAGTGGCGCTAAGCTTAGCATGCTCTTTTCGCAAGAGGTTGTTTGTTGGTGGCCGCGCACGCGTTCGTGCCACCACCGTTAAACGGGGGAAGAACGACGACACGCTCTCGGTTGCCGGCAACCGCCGCATTCGTTCAGTCGGCATGCGGTAGCGTTCAGCGCCGAACAGCAGTACTAACACCCCCGTGTCTCTCGTCGTTTCGATGGCAGATAAACGCGCGCGATACGTGTTCGTTGTGATACTGACAGTGTTATCATTGTTTACAACTGCCGCTGATTTTCTAGGTGCGTATACTAATAATACATTTGCATTGTCACTTGATAGCATGCGTTTTCACGTTGCAAACACGCGGCAAACTAACGGGAGGGGAGGGAGGCGGCAAAGGAAAACACACGAGGCGATGAAAATATGAAAAAGTGCCATTGGGCGCACATAAATTTATTAAATTACAGTCCACGCCGCGCATAGAAAAAAGGTCACTTTGCCGCCCCCATGCGCGGAAAAAACTTAAGGATATTTAACATGCAATTTTCACCTCAACAATACGCGCCATTCTTTCGCAATCGAAATATTTATGAGTAGCAATATCATAATTTCGTAAAGCATGTTATCATTATTGGGTCCGATTATCTGGCTTCGTTTGAAAAAGGCATTCAAAACATTGTTTCCCGCGCGCGCGCGCGCTGCTTTTAGCATGAATATTTAATGCCGAAGAAGCAAATGTCGTTGCCAGCGGGCGCAATGTTATCAGATTATAAGGTTTATCGAGCTCTCATATTGGACTTATATTGGCTTGCCGCGACGGCGGCACGTAACATACATACATATAGATGGCTATTATTTTTCTGAAGCGATTTTATTTCCTGATGTCAGAACGCAAGCTCGCGAGTCCGTTTTCGGTGGGATTTCGTATTTGCTGGAAGCGCGCGCGCGCTCGCGATATAACACAACTTTCAATAGATCTATGCGCGCATCGAAGAAACGTGCATGGTATATATTTAGGTACAATGTGAAAGAGAGTTGTTAAACTTTGCGAATCGAATGCCTCGGACTGCTGCCTTATCAAAGATGTCTTTAGAAAAGTTTCAACTTGTTTTCATGTCGTGCAAAACACGCGAAAATGCATCGGTAGCGGCTGCTGTATTGCCTTGTTTTCAACTTGCGTCCCGTGCGCTACCTACTTCATTTTTGTTGTTCTTATTCATTTAATTTTTTTTGCTTATTTTTCTTTGGAGAAAATTTTTATTTTATTGGACCAAGCCAGTCGCTCTCAATTCATTCACTTGAACTGTTTCCATCATCGAACTTCAACTATTTTGTTTAATTTTGCATTTTCCAATTAAATACTACTTTTTGAGCAAATATTCCCTTGAATTCCTATTATTTTCATATACGTATCGATTTTTTTCTGACAGCTTAATAACAAATTGGCAATTTTAATAAAGTTTTGAGAGTAACAATTTAAGAGTAAAGCTCTTTCAGCAAATCCGTCAAAATCATGATGCTGGTGTGTTTGAAAGGCTAACACTAATCTTCTTAATGGCTCATGTGATGTACGATCACACACGGGCTGCTGGACGATGAGAACGCGTATGCAGAATACGATGAGAGTAAAAAAGCGGGCTATGCATTATGTACGTCAGCACTGGCCAATTAGGCATTCAATTTTTAATGGATCGCAATGTAGCAAATTCGCATCAATAATTCCATCTATGGATGTGTAACAACTATAAGCCTATTAAGCGTATATGATGCGCGCCTGATTCGCGTGTGTGTGCAGATTGGAACGCATTTGTTGCGTTGGCAAAAGTGCAAAAAAGAGGAGCACTCGGAGGCGGCATGCCACGCAACATCGAGCAATGTATTACAAAGGTGATGGCAACTAGGCGCGCACGCGACTGTGCTGCAAAGCGCTTGCGGATTGAGCAACCCCATCATCATCATCGTTATCATCATCACGGCAATGGGCTGCAATGTTTGCTCGTGGTGGTTTTCCCAACAACCCCACCCAACCCCACATGCCATATACACAAAGAGATTCATTTCTTGCATCATGCAATGACAACACAATGCGCGCACTACTCTACTTACTGCATGCGACTCATTATTATCATTTGCAATGGCTTATCGCTTTATGCTGCCATTTATGAGTCATTGATTCCTTGAAATACGATCGTTGACTGCCGCGGAGTATGTATGCATGCAGAGACAATTAGCAACCCTTGCGAGTCGTAGTCGAGTTAGTTTGAAGAAGATTGAAAGCCGACAACGGCGGCAGTTAGCACGGGAGGAAGGGGCCCGCCTGATGGACGTAATATGAAACCCTTCAAGCACGAATAGACGCGTTAATAAAGCGAGAAATAACAGTGCATATCTTGTGCATAATACTCCTTTCGTCCTGCACGAAAAAAAGAATGAAAAGCTCTTAATGCGCACGTCATTGTCAATCGTCATGGTGCTTGCATTACTTCATTTCGCGGGCTGCGACTCGAGAAGAAATCGTAATGTCCAAAGGACACGCCGGATGTCAGGATAGAAATCCTGATGGGCTAATATATGAGAAAATATTTGCTTAGGAATGACGGAATATCAACAGATTTTGTTCGTGTACGAACGAATGCTGTGTATGGAATGCGAAATGAACGTTGGCGGCGGCGGCGGCGGCGGTAGCGGTGGTGGCGGCTGTACATAGTCGAAATGCTGATGCTCCGCGTGTCAGCCGCCGACGGTCGACGTGTGCCGGGCATGCTTTCGTTCCCATTTCGGAATAGCCGACACGCGCCCGATATGCCGGCAGACGTCTCCCGACCATCCGGACAGAAGGCACCAAGTTTTATCAGTCCGTACACGTGACGGAAAAATGCTGCTGCTGCTTCCGTCGAGGAGAGCAAACGCAAAATTTAATCCGATTTAAGGCAATAATTCATCCGACATGTGTATGCTGACTTGCCGCAACTCTCAACACGATGATCAGACCGTGCGCGCGTGCAGCCACAATGGGCGTTCAATAACTATATTAAAAGATGCTTTTCATATTTCATCAACTTTAGCTCACGCGCATAATTTACATTTTAAATTACTCGCACTGAAATTACAAGCCAACTAAACATTAAGTGCTCTTTACGAAACTTGTTGGAAACTTGCACATGCATTTAAATTTTGTAATAAATTTTATATTCTTATGCGTTGGTGGTGCGCGGCGGCGTAAATGTGGGGACATAAGCCTTGACTTATGCGAAGTGTTGAGTGTGTGGTGTGCGCCTATTAGACACTTGCCAGCCAATTTTATAGTGTTTGTTCACTCGCTTTGCTAATTTAGATACTGCGAAGAAGAAGTGTACTTAATGTGCCTTTCGCGGCCCGCTATATGGTAGGTCTATTATATTTGCGCGCATTTCGCAAACGTTGCGGGCTGCTCGCTAATTGAGTGTTCTCATGTTTGGACATTCGTAATGTGATTATAAAAGCCCGGCCTAGATGGGTTATGAGCTTCCTGCAGTCATCATCATAAGTACCTCTGTGGGCGCGGGTACCGCTCGCTTGCGACACCAGAGAATAAATAGACCGAGAAAATTGCGTCTGTTTTTAAGCTTGATGACGGTAAAAAACAACAATAATTAGAAATCAATTTGTTGCACTACGGCAAAAGTGAGTGAGAGCGCGTCACTTTAATAAAAGCCAGAGAAAAATCCATTTCTATGGATTAATTCGTTATTCCCTATTTGCGGAATTGTCGTGCGGCTCAATTGCATGTCTCTGCGATATAATGGATGATATAACGTCAGAACAAATAATGCACTAATAGAACAAATATTGTCATTACAATTCACAGCGCTTTATTGAAACGCGCCAGACATGAAAGACAATCACATCGTGTAATTTCATCATTGCTTGCGCGTTCCGCAGCAATATAATTCATGTTCATGTCGATTAAAAAGGCAGTGCGGACCGCTGCATAATCTGAGAAAATCCGTGGAAAGCCGAAATTAAGGATGGACTTGTGCTGTGCGCACAACAACAACATCAACAACACCACCATCGAATTTATGTGTGCGACGCGGCGTCGTTTATTGCTTTCTTGTTTAATTAAATTGTATTTATTTGCGCGCGTGTCCCCAAAGGGGAGCAAGCTCTCTCTTCAAACAGCACTAAGCTAAGAAAACGATCGACTCTCCTCCGGCGCACGGAATGCATTTTAATTGTAAAGATGAACGTGTTTCGCGTGTGCTATTAGCGTCGGGTCGACTAAACTTGTACATTTTTCCATATCACGTAGATGTACATATTTTTCTTTCTCCGTTGCCCGGGCTGTGTTTTTCTTTCTCTTTGGCTTTTCTACGTTTTCGTGATGAATAATGTTTTACGAGGACACGCCACCCACCCCCGATGGGCCTTCTCGGCCGCCGTCAGGTGGCGTGCCATAAAAAGCAGCACATCGTAATTATGGCTTAATAAATCAATTTTTTACGTTTCTCTTTCTTTGAGCGCGCGTGCATATGCTTTCTTGCCTTGTTAGGCTGTTAAACCAAAGAAAACAGAAGCAATATATCAATACGCATGAATACATAATGATATCAAGCGTGGAATTGATAATAAAAGTGTGAAAATCTCAATTATGCATCATGGAAAAAATGTTCCTTTGCTTCTTTTACACTTTTAATTCACTTCGTTTCCAATAAAAGCAAAAAATAGGTAATATAGAAGTTACCAATCACGTACTTTCATCTCACTGAAAGTTTAATTATGTAAACGTGGCCTGAAATTATCTTTGAAATATGAAAGATGAGAGTTTTCACCACGCATTGAAAAGAGAATCCCGGCTATTCATTTCATTTTGAGCGCGAGACTGTGATTTAAGGGTATGAGTTGTTCATGTCTGCATGCGTATGATATGCGTACAGGCGTAATTATGCAATGATGCAGTAGTGCGCTTGCCGCATTTGCATTTTAATTGACATATTACGGTATTGGCTCCAAAATTATGTTGTCCAAAGCAGAGTGTGCATCGGCTGAATGCGAATTTAATGACATCGCAAGGATGCTTACGTTCCATTTCATGCCTTTATATTTATTACATTCATGTGCGCGCGATGCGTGGCTGTCATTTACCAATAGACCATATTCATTCGTTTTGAAATCGGTGATTGCTGGAAATAATTATGACTATTTCAAAACAATTGTTAATCCCTCCATTTCTTTTTATCGAAGCAATATAATGAATAATGAACTTGCCTAATGGAACGAAAGTTTACCAGTTGGAAAAAAACAAATGTACAATATCGAAATGAATGAATTTTTAAAGTGTCCGAAAGCAATGTTGAATGCAATTTCGCAATTCGATTGCAAAATGTGTTCGTTATGCTCGCTTGATTCTCGGTTGTATTCAATTTGATTAAACAATTAAATATTTACAACGCATGAGGGCACTGTTGCCGCCACCATGGACGCCGATGTGCCTCGACAATATTCCATTTATAAACACCAAATTTATAATACACCGATTATCATCACATGCCTATTATAAAACAGATATCCATGCGATAACGATCGAAATTATTTAATTAATTAAGAACACGATTTTCGAGCCTCAAACGCGAAAGAATGTTCGTCGTAATGTAGTTTATTAGACTGATTATTCTAAGAGCGGAAAGCACTATAAGAAATGAAAACTTGGAATGCGACAACCGCAAGCCCAAAGGCGGCAGCAGCAGTAGCGCGCACAAATGGCGACAATTAAAAATTAATTAAGGATAATTCATGGCTTAATCTACATGCATGCGCGTCTAAATCACCAAATAGTAAAATGTTGGCCGCCCGCAGAATTAAGTTAAATTTCCCGCACGTGCGGCGAACCCACCGTGTGAGAAAAATTATCCCATAAGCTTAATGAAGGTATCATAAAAATATTTTTTTATGTAATATTTTCACCTAATTCGCCGCAGGATTATTACGGCTAAACTCGCCTAATAAAAACTTTGCATTTTCACGTGTAAGAAACCTAATCATTAAATTCCCCAGACATTGAAAACTCATATTTTAAAATATTAAATTACAGTCAGACTTTGAAAGGTCTTTTCATTTTCACGTTCCTCAATTCTTATTGCGTTTGGCATCGTTCTGATGATGATGATGATGATGATGGGTGTGCTGTGTCGAAAAGGTGAAACTTTTGCTTTCATTTGAATGTGGTGAACCAATTTGGACCCGACATACAAATGAATATTTTAAGAGCGGTTATCCGCGTACGCGCTTCGAGTACGCTCCTCCTCTCTTCTTCCACGCAACAATAATGTAGCAGAAAGCCTTCGCTTATCGTACTTATGAATAGAATTTATTTAATATCAGTATCACTATGCAAATTGCCAAAAATTACGCAACGCTGAAAATTATAAAAAGGTTCAATGCCCCGACTCGCGTCATAAATAATCACCGTAGATTAATAAGCTCGCTGAAAATAAATTCGAAAATTTATGATAAAATTTTAACGCGACAGGATGCGTTTCCTGGTATTTGTACGTAGTTAGCGGGGTGCTGCATGTGAAAGAAAAGGGTGCTGTTGAACTTCCGCTTACTGCGCGCGCACCGGTGTTCAGATGGTAATAACATAAGTTTGCGTTTATTACGGGAAAATTCGAAACTCGCGTGTGTATTATTATGCGGAAAGTTTCGCTCGGCGAGTGCGCCTTCGTCGATACACGGACGGCTATCGAGCCGATATGTAGATGTGGGTGGCGCGGCAATTCATACACGGGGGGCGGCGGATTGAGTTTGCAACTCAGCGAACGTGCTGGTCAAGAAGCACGATACGAAATGAGTGTGTAAGAGCGCCGCAAACTGCTTTTGCTTTACGTGGAAATTTCGGTCAAGGGTCAAAAATCAAACCTGTCGTTACAACGTTATGATTTCTTTGGTTATTTCCACGTGAGATTCATAAACTATACAAATATATTTATTATTTTATACCGAGAGTCATCAAATCCACTTACTTACATAATTCACTTCAAAGCGAACGCTCAAAGAGCATAAAATACCTTTCGGCCCATAGAAAAAAGGCACCGAAATTTTCATGAAATTAATGACTGCATATTTAGGAGTTAGTTACTTAGACTAATTTACTCTAGTGGTTAGTTTTTCCCTTAGGGTAAGTACCCTTATGTGTATTATAAAAGTAAGTAAATAGAATTGATTATATAATTTATTACAGTCCAGAATTCTAGGGATTCGTTCCTTCTTGTTTAAGCAGACATGATTTCTACCGAGTGATATAGCGAATGTCGTAACTTTTCGAAAAGTTTACACTTTTCTAAGCGATGTTTATCTTTTTTGGTTTACTTGCAATTATTATAAAATTTAGTATGGAAACTTTTCTTACATCAAATACTGCACAGCTACATTTGCTTAAATATTTAATGGTCAATTTCGTAATAATGATTCCGTATGAATTGTTGATATCATTACTTTTTATCACTTTGTATACACACGGGCCATTTGTGTTAAGTGAACCTAGTTTTATATTTTCGCTTTCCTACTTTTTTTTGGAGCTGGTTT